>ML199868.1:0-12752 GCA_004028625.2 Cuora amboinensis | reverse complement strand
GTAAGCATAATTTGGTGTGTGTTATAAAGCTGGGGCATAGGTTTTTTTTTTAAAAAGTATTTGGTTTTTTACTGTACCTAATGTGGGGGTTTATGGGGAAGGCCCAGGCTTTTTGAAAAAGTGTGTGTGGCTGCAAGCATGATTTGGGGGGTGTGTGTGTGTGTGTGTGTGTGTGTGTGTGTGTGTGTTAAAGCTGGGGCATAGGTTTTTTAAAAAGTATTTGGTTTTTTTACTGTGCATAATGGATTTTTTTTAAAAAAGCAGTTTGGGTTTTTATTTTGCAAAATAAGATGTTTTTAAAAACCTGTGCTTTGTTGTAGGGCCTGAAATGGATTATTTTGTGGTAAAGCTATGACTTTTTTTTTTTTTTTTTTTTTTAAACAGAAAAATACCCTACTGAATGAAATATATAATTTTTTAAGTTTACAAGATGGTTTTATAATAATGTTGTTTGCTCCACAGTACAGTCAAAACATGAGAGGGAAAACAAACTCAAAAGAAAAAGGAAGGAGACAAATGAAAAGGAAAATTCACCAGCGTCAGTGACTGATGGATGCATGAAGCCCAGTAAATATACTTTGCTTATTGGTTTAGTTGTTCTATGAGCTTTTGTATTTTAAGTAAATACATAGGTATGGTAAAGTGTTTGTTTGTTTGTTTTGTTTTTGTAAAATGTCATGGTTTTTTTTTTTTCTTTCCCTCATAGGCAGGGGCAACCTTTCTGAAAATGCCGTTGTCAGCCCTACAAGGACACCTCCTCCAGAACCACCAAAGAACCAGGAATCTGCTTTGAGACCTTTAACAACGCAAAACAGCCCAGACCTCATATACGTGAAACCCAAGGACAAAACAAAAGACTCTGGTAAAAAACCACCACACAAACACAACTCCAGTTCCTCAACGGTCACCGCCACACCAAGCCCTGAGGAAACTGTGAGCGAAAATGCCCACGTTCACAACCCCAGAGCACGCACTCTAGGGGTTCTGAAGGTGCGCAGACCTGGAGCATGGTCTGTAGGGGCTCCATATAAAAAACCATGGACTAGAAGCTTCTGCAATGCCGAGGTGTTGCAACCACACAAACACGATTCCAGTTCCTCAGCGGCCACCGCCACACCAAGCCCTGAGAAAACTGTGAGTGAAAATGCCCACGTTCACAAACCCGGAGCATGCGCTCTAGGGGTTGTGAATAAATCACCGAGCACTGACAAAACATTCTCCCAAAACCATAAGCTCGCCGCAGCTCCCTCGAGTTCTAGCGTTTGGGAAGAGTTTGATGCTTCCATCAGAAAAGTGATGGATGCTGTATCCTCGGGGAGTCTAAAAGAACGGCCTTTTAGAAAGACTTGGGAAAAATATGATTCTTTGTTCAGAGCAATGCTGAAAGACAGGAGGGGTGGAAAGGGTGTCTCTAAGCAGGCATGACTAGTCGTGGAAAGGGGCCTGGGTAAAAGGGGCACCCGCCAGGGTTCACGTCAGCTCGTGTGTAAACAAAAGGGGGGACGGCGCTTGGTGGATAAACAGCTGGCTGCCAAAAAGTTCCAGGCCGGGGTGGTTGTAAAACTTTTAAAAAGGGCGAAAGAGTTCATGAGGAAAAAAAACAAACAAAAAGAGATGCCTCCTACTGGAGGCTCTCAGACTGGCTTCTCTGAAAACGGGGAGATAGAATCAGACTTTGGTTTAGCAAATTCCCCAGAGGGCTCTCTAGACGGGCCCCGTTCCTCTCCCAATGACCCTCAAATAGCATCTGATGTAGAAGATGTCGCTAACGATCCTGTAGGGGAACCCCCAAGTAACCCCGAAAATGCAGAGGTGTATATGGAAAGAGTGAGAAGTTGGCAACGTGAATTACTTAGATTCGGGGGGTCGGTATATTGTGAGGAATTTCGTTTTGTTAACCTTGAGCAAATAAATTCAGCTCAGCGGGTTGTTGAAGCCATACACCGGGGGATACAGTTGGTCCTCGATGACGTTAATGGTAGGATAGGCCCTGATGATTACGTTCAGTTACGTTTAGAGAGCCGTAATTTAGCTAACGCTTTGTTTTCAGTCAGAAGAACTAGGGATGAGCTATCTGCTGAGGATTTCTTAAATCACACCTCAAAACTGCTACAGAGCAATAGAGAGTTGCATCTCGATGGGACATTGCGCCTTGTTGTGACAGTTGTAAAAAACAGGGGCGGGGGTGCTCGTAGAGTTTTAAATTCTATTCTGAGTAGTCAAATTATTCATAAAAAAAGACAGTGTTTGGTAGACCTGACTTACGCCGGTACCAATCTGTGTTTTGCGGGTGGCCTTTTGGCCGTCATGTCCGATCGTAAACCTACGGACGCGAAATTGTTAGCGGAGGCGAGAAAGTTGCATGAGCGACTGGGGTGGTCGGATCAAAAAAAGGTTCTGTTGAGTGACGTAGCAAAGTTTGAACAGCATTTAGGAGTGAACATACAGGTGGTGCTGTATACGGAAAAAGGTGGCTGGGGCTTTTTCAAAACAGGAGGCCTAGCGTACCCCAAGACTTATTTTATCCTATTGCACGATGAGCATTACTATGGAGTTCTGGATGTGAAAAAGTTGTTCGGAGCGAAAAATTATTGTGAGTTTTGCCACACGGTGTACAGCCACGACCACTCTTGCAGGTATCGTTGCCGCCTCTGCTTGAGCGTAACGTGCTCAGACAGCGTGGGCGTGCAGCAGCGGTGTCCTAGCTGTAGACTGTATTGTCGATCCAGAGAGTGTTTAGACAGACATGTCGAGTGTGCGTCAAAAAACCAAGTCGAATGCCTGTCTAAAACTTTGTGTGATAAGTGTCAGTCTTACGTGAACAAGCGGCATAAGTGTAAAGGGAGACGATGTAAGCAGTGTCAGGGTTCGATCGTTGGTGATGTAGACGGTCACTTTTGCTTTATGGATAGCCTTAGAAAGCCTGAAGCCTCAGAAAAGTATATTTTTTATGATTTCGAATGCATGCAGGAGACTGGGGTGCACACTCCCAATTACATTTTTGCTACGTCCTTAAAGCCCGAAAAATCCTGGGAATTTAAGGGCGATGAGTGTCTGTCTGTCTTTGTTAAGACCTTTATCGGCAAAGAGTTTCGGGACTACACGTTCCTAGCGCACAATTCCAAAGGTTATGATGCGTACTTCATCGTTAGGCAGTTACTGAAGGAAAAGATGTGCATAGAACTGATCACTCAGGGTAGTAAACTAATGTGCGTGGAAGTGAAGGCCCTGGGGATTCGTTTTATAGACTCTTTAAACTTCTTGCCCATGAAGCTTAGCAAGCTACCGCAGGCAATGGGGTTTGAAGGGTGCAAAGGGTATTTTCCCCATTTTTTTAACACTTTAGAAAATCAAAATTATGTGGGGCCTATGCCCGGTGTGGCACACTATGGTGTAGAAAGCATGATGCCCGGAGAAAAAGCAGAGTTTCTCGACTGGGATCAGGACCACAGTTCTGAGGCGTTTGACTTGCAGAAAGAGCTCGCGTATTACTGTCAGCAGGATGTCAAAATTTTGAGACAGGCTTGTATCCTATACAGAGAAGAGATTATGAAAATGACGGAGAAGGGAGATGTGGTAGAGAGAGAACCTGGTAAATTCACCGAGATAAAACTGTGCATAGATCCATTCCGGTACATAACACTGGCATCCGTTTGCATGGCTATGTACAGGTTTATGTTTTTGGAGCCTAACACGGTAGCTCTTCTCCCTCCAGACAACTATCACAGGCAGAAAAAGAGATATTCGACCCCCTCTATTCAGTGGCTGTTGTATACCTCTCACAAAGAAAATATACAGATACGGCATGCTTTACAGGGTGGGGAACTACAGGTAGGCCCCTACTTTTTAGACGGTTATGCCGATGTCGATGGGGTACGCACAGCCTTTGAGTTTAACGGATGTTTTTTCCACGGCTGTGTCACCTGTTATTGTGAAAAAGCACAAAATCCTATGACGGGGACATCTTTTGGGTTTCTTTATTACAAGACGCAGCTCAAGGCTGACTGTCTGAAACGACATGGTTTTGTAGTGAGGACTCTTTGGGAGCACGAGTGGGAGGTAATGAAAGAAACAGACAGGGAGTTGGCAGACTTTTTAAACCGAGCCCAGTTACCCCAACCTCTTGTGCCTAGGGATGCTCTTTTTGGGGGGAGGACAAACGCTATCCGTCTGTATTACAAGCCTGACCCCGGGGAAGAAATCCGCTATTATGATTTTACCAGCCTGTACCCTTTTGTAAACAAAACCAAAGAATACCCTGTCGGACACCCCGATATAGTTTATGACAAATTTGGACCCCTGGCAAATTATTTTGGAATCGCAAAAGTTAAAGTGTACCCCCCACGAGGCCTCTTTTTCCCATTGTTACCTGTCAGAGTGGGTGGCAAGCTTATGTTCCCGCTATGCCAAACCTGTGCGGAAACCGAGCAGCGGGAGACATGCGCCCATACTGACGAGGAGCGGGCCATCCTGGGGACTTGGTGCACGGTGGAATTGAACGCGGCCATAGCGAAGGGGTACGTGGTGGCTAAAATCTACGAAATCTGGCATTTTAATGAAAAATCCGATAAACTCTTTTCAGAGTACATAAAATTACACCTCCGCCAGAAACAAGAGGCTTCAGGGTATCCCAGCTGGTGCACAAACGAGGAAAAACAAAATAAGTACGTTAGCGATTTCTACCAGAAAGAAGGCGTGCGTTTACGCCAACACGAAATCAGATCAAACCCTGCTAAACGCCAAATCGCTAAACTGTTTTTAAATTCTCTGTGGGGTAAATTCGGCCAAAGAACCAACCTACCCAACACCAGCATCGTGAGAGACCCCGACGAACTCTTGCAGTACCTATTTTCCCCCAATTACGAGGTTTCATCCTGCGAGTTTATCGATGATGAAACAGCGTGCGTGTCTTGGAAGCATGCAAAAGAACGGTACTCTGTCTCTGGCAATACCAACGTTTTCATAGCCTGTTTCACCACCGCTTATGCCCGCTTAGAATTATACAGCCTCCTAGACGGTTTGCAAGAGCGGTGCCTGTATCACGACACTGACTCGGTGATATTTGTGAAAAGGGCGGGTGTCTGGAATCCCCCTCTGGGGGATTATTTAGGGGACCTCACAAGCGAGATTCCACCAGATCAACACATCACCGAGTTTGTGTCGGCAGGCCCAAAAACATACGGGTATAAGCTGTCTGGAGGAAAGGCCTGTATGAAAGTCAAAGGTATTACCCTAAACGTAGCAAACTGTGAAAAGGTCAACTTTGACAGTTTGAAAGATCTAGTCCTGGACTACTGCACGGGTCTGCGAGAAAACACCTCGAAAAAGATAGAGGTGCAGCAGCCCTCTATCGTAAGAAACAAAAACCAGTGGCAGATAGAGACAAAAACCCTTAAAAAAACACAAAAAGTGGTTTATAACAAGAGGGTCTTAGGAAAAGGTTTTACAACCCTGCCCTACGGCTTTTGAAAAAAAAAAAAAATGGATACGAGGTGGAAACACCCCTTTTCTGCAATTCTAGCGGGGCCTAGCAACTGCGGAAAAAGTTACTTTATAAAAAATGTGTTGGATAATGCCAAACAAACACTGTCTGTTATGCCTGAGAATATCGTGTGGTGTTACGGTTGTTGGCAACCTCTGTATAAAGAACTGCTCTGTAAATATCCCTTTATCAATTTTGTGGAGGGGTTGCCTGATGCTTTGGATGATGACGGTTTGTTGCCTACTAATAAAGTAAATATGATTATCATAGACGATCTGATGAACTCTGCTTGTGAAAGCGATGAAATTGAAAAAGCTTTTACCAAGTACGTGCATCACAGAAACCTGAGCATTATGTATATAGTTCAGAACGTATTTTGTCAGGGAAAAAAGAGTCGCACGATTAACCTAAACACAAAGTACATGGTTCTGTTCAAAAACCCCAGGGATAAATTACAAATCACCACGCTCGCTCGGCAAATGTACCCCGGCAAAGCTCAATTCTTTCTAGAAGCTTTTGAGGATGCTACCAAAAGCCCTTACGGCTACCTGGTGGTGGATTTAAATGCTTCCACACCAGAAGCTTATAGACTAAGAACCGGTCTTTTCCCTCCAGAATGGCCGGTGGTTTATACTTTAAAAAAAAAAACAGCCGGGTATAAAAAGAGATGACTTATCGGCAGGCCCCTTTTTAACAGCCGGGGCTGCTGACTGAAAACATGTCTAGCCGCGTGAAGAGAAACCTGGGCCTTTTAAAATTACTTAGCAAATCGTCCCCGCAGCAAAGGAGGGCTATACTGTGTTCGGCCTCTGACGATCTAGTAGCGGCCATCTCAGAAATAGCGCTCAATACCTTAAAAGGAAACGTACCTTTAACACAGAATCAAGTGCGTGTGTTAAAAAAGAAACGCACGCTTATAAAAACTTTGTGTAATAAGAGCGTTTCACTTAAAAGAAAAAAGCTTCTGGTAAAGCAGTCTGGGGGGTTTATCGGGCCTCTCTTAAGTTTTGCTATCCCTCTGATAACAGGGCTTTTAACTAATCGATAATGGAGTATGCAGAAAAAATGTACCTGGTGCCCAGCCACCAGTTGGAGCAATTAAGGGCTCCCCCTCCGGCAGAGGAAAATATCAGAACAACAGCGACTCGCTTACTGGACGCTGAAATGAAGTCTGTTCTTCAAAGAACTGACCTGGCCGAATACGAAAAGGCTAAACTTTACAGCGCCGTGCTTCAAAGGTACCTAACGTACGTGAAGCAAAGCGATGCGGATAAAGGGAAAATAAGTCTGTTTCTACCGGAACAGGAACAAAGCGTAACTGCCAAACCCCCAGAAACACCAAACAACTCAGACTCTGTTGCTCAGGAGGTGCTGGATAACGTGAATAAGCGTTTTAAAAAAAATGCAATAGTATTGCTAAATAAACTGGGCCAGGATAAAAATCTCTCTTCATGGGACGATAAAGGGTCTTTTGTGTACAAAGGCTCTGTGGTTAATGGTTCTAACATGCTTGACTTAGTCAGGGCCGTCACCCAAACGCGCTCCGTACCTAGCAAACGTGTACCTAAAGGATGGGATGTGTTTATGAACGCCATGGCGGAACTGAACGTACCCTCTTCCGTCATGGGCAATGCGGCCAACAGAGACCTTTTGGAACGCCTCAAGGCCTCGACCGCTGACACCGGGGCGGATCAAGAATCCGTGACCCCTTTTTTGCCCTATAAAAAAAAAAAAAAATTGGCTAAAAAAGCCCAGTGGCTCAGTGTGTAATGTTTTTTTTTTTCACATTCTAAAATTTTTTTTTTAAAACTTGTAATGTTTTGCTTTAAATAAAACATTTCTATACTTTTTAAAAAAAAAAAAAAAAATCTGTGTAATTTTTTCTCAATTGGTCATTTTTAAAAAAAAAACAACAAAAAAAAAAAAAAAAAAACACCACACCAAACATCAATTTCTTTAAAACCCTCACCTGGGGTGCTTTATTGGGTAACACGGCTATAAAAATCATTACAAGATACACACGTCTGGGCTTGTTGAAACATGTTTTGAGCAAGGCTAGGCATGCCCAAGAATTTAAATTTACTCTTTACAAAATTCATTACCATCCGGTCATTTTGCACTAAGTCATTAGAATACAATTTTAAAATCCGGTCAAAAGATAAACCCTTGCTACGATGATGTAAGAAAAACACGCAGTGATAGCCACAGGCGACGGAGCGGGGGTCTTGTAATTGTCTATTGTGAAACACCGTGTCTGTGGCATTTTTGTTTAAAAATTTCATAATGCTTTTAGGAAACAACACGCTGTTCGGGGGTTGCCCGTATGAGTCAAAAAACTCTCCACGGTTATGCTCCGCCAGATACAGGGCGAGCCAGTGTTCACCCGGTTGGTCGTGCGGATGCGTGTTCACCACCAAACCTAGGGGCCTCTGAGACAGCTTGCCTCCAGGGAGCCAATCACAAGGGAACACATCTAAGAAATTCTTTTTCGTGTAAGGATCCGTTGATAAGACACGTGAGAGCTGCCCGGTGTCCATGTTCACATGTAGTCAAACAGAACGTTTCTTCTCTGATTTATCTCTATGACATTGTCAAAAACCCCATACACGATCATATTAACGGTGACTGTCAAAGCCTTTCCAAAACGTATTTCTGCTCTCAGGTTCCCGGTTTTAATTAGGGAATAATGATCTGCACATTCCTGGTCGGGAGACAGGTCAAAGGCAAACAAGGTGTAACCCTGTGCAAACTCCTCCCGGTCGATTAACAAAGAACGATCTTTCATGTGTTTTCCAGCTGTCTGTACCAGATTCATGTATTCTCTCACGCAGCGTCCTGCCTCGAAGTCCGGTTGCAGAGGTTTGGTCGGTACCTGTTCACCATCCACATACAAGGCCACAAAATTAATATCGTAATGTTTAAAATGAAAGGGATTTTTAGCGTAACTTCCGCTAAAGGCATCGTTGTCCACAAACCCTAGGACGAGCATTTTGGGTAACTGTCCCAAAAACAGGTTCTCCTGGTTACTGACCCTGCTGCCCGCAGGGATGCTAAACACTTTCATTCCCACGCGGTCCACGGGGTATTTAGCATTAGAGGCAAGCAGGGCCTCCGCGTGCCCCAGACGGACGCCCGGGGCCACCCGTACTTTCTTCACAAAAAGGGACGCTGATACAATGCGCAGTTTAAAGCCTTCAGCCGCCCTGCCCATTAAACAGAAAGCGTCTTTACTGCGCGTCAGTTTAATTTTCACATCCACTCCGTTTAACAAAAGTTTTTCTTGAAAAAACAGGTCACTGTGTAGATGGCCCAGCAGCTCTACCGTTCTGCTTTCGGTCGTCAGCTTTGCACGCCTCACAAACCCTAGATTCCTTCCATCCAACTCTGTTTTTTCATGTTCTCCAGCAGTGTCTTTGTAAAACAGACCGGCAGAAAATTGCGTGGCGAGGGTGTCATCGCTGTAATTGAGCACCGATTCTATAAAGGCCCTGTAAGGATAACAATTGTTGCTTTGGCTTACGAGGCGGTCTCCCAGCGTAACATCCAACTGGCTGAAAATAGAGGCCACAGGGTAATTCACCAGGCCCACTTCGGCGTCCGCGGCAAGTTCGGTTCCGTCTCCTTTTACAATCTTGCAACACAGGTAAAGCAGCGTGTTGTTTAAATCCATATAATCTATGCCGTTCCCTGCTATAAAAAAGTCAATGGGGGCAGACTCCGTAACGGCCGATAGAGGTGGCACCTCAATGTAAATGCTTTTTTCGATGCTGGTCTGCGTGGGGGCTATTTGAAACAAGTCTAGTTCGGATTTGGCGCACTCTTCAGACCCGCAGTGAACAAAAGCCATATCGATTAAAATATGTCTCTCTTAGCAGGCAGCGCGCGTCTCCTCTTTTGCCCAGGCTTCCTCTTGGACTTTCGTTTATGGCTGGCCCTGCGTGTCAAAGCCCTTCTTTTAAAGGGTTTCGGGGGACCCGTGCGTCGCGGGTATGACGTATTTCTCTTTCTCTTCCTCCTTTTAATGTACATCAGCCCCGATCCTTCCTGTGAAGCTGTATTCCCCACCTTCTCCAGAACAGCCCGGGAGACATGACCTACCACGTCTTTAGCTATGTTTTGAGCGGCAGTTTTTACGTGGGGTTTAATAATCTCTAGCCCTCTCCTCAAAAGCGGTACAGCTTTTCGAAAGAGGCTACGAAATATTCCACCCACACCAGCCCCGTACATCACGGGGGCCCCGTGATATCCAGGAAGGGCATATCCAGCCTGGGCTTTGTAATAGTTCCTGTAGATGGTGGGGTCGCCATAATTTTTTACGATCGCCATAATAGTGTTTTGCTTTTTTTTTTTCTTTTTAGAAACCTCGCTCTCTCCGCGGTCGCAAATGCAGCTTGACGATCACCTTGCCAAAGCGAAATGAAACGCCTCTGTTCTGATCTGTCTTTATTTCAATGGTAATGGTGTCGATGTGGTGTTTACTGACAGGGACGTAATGAGGTTTATCGTAGGTGATGGTAACAAACTCATTGTTCCTTCCTCGGACAGGGACGCAGCGTAACAGGGGAACAGAAAAGTCCCCAACAAACTGGTGCTCTACGATATCCGTGTACAGATACAAGGAGTTAAAACCCCCTGTGATGTCCGCCGAGAAGGGAAATTTTTGGACGTTGCGTTTGGGGCCCAAACCCAGAATGTTAGCTAGCTCCCCGCCAGTAGAAAACCCGTACATAACATCGGTAGATTTAAGTCTCACTTTTCTGCCCACCGGGTCGTAGTTCATGACCACCTCAGGTGGTCCGGGGTGACGAGCCACGGCGCTGTTCATATGCTCCAGTAATTCAGGTATGGTCGAGTAATAACCTCGCCGTAGGATAAAATTCCACGTCGTATCTCCAAAGGTGATTTCAAAAGGGGTGTCTTCATTGATAGTATTCCAGCTGTGCGGGTATTGTATTTCCACTAACCCCACCTCCCAAGCACCAGGGAGATCCAAGGGCTTAATGAGCCGTATTGTAAAGTTTGAGATGGTGTTTTGGGGAAAAACTGCAGAGCTGGCATTGCTGGGCAAAGTGATGTAAAACCCGCCGTCGCTCATTATTAATTTTTTTTTTTTCTTCTCTCTGTCTTTTGGCAGGAGGAATTTTTTTTTTTTTTTTTTTTTTTCTGGTTTTGTCTAAATGTCACAGAGCTGAGAAGCTTCCACCCAGCTGTTAAACTTATCAGGCCAACCCAACCATTTCACCAGTAGCTGTTTTTTTCTCCCTTTTCCTTTCTCCGCTAGAATTTTTTCAATCCTGTAAATCCTGTCTCGTTTGGGGTTTACTTTTTGTAATTCTTCAGGGTAAAAAGATCCAGTAACTGCCTCACCCTCATAATCTTTTAATCGGTAGACAGGTCTTTGGCTCCCGGTTAAGGCTTCATCCACTATGAATATCTCATCGGTAAACATCTGTTCATAACCTTTTTCAAAAGCGCCTTTGGTTTTAGACAGTCTCACGTGGTCACCTTTTCTAAAAGGGGCAACAACCCGTTTTATTTTAAAACCATCTCCGTAAACCGTTTTCCATACCTTCAGAGAATTTGAAGGGTTAACATCAAGGGGTCTGGTACGTATAGTTCTGTGAAAGCTCTGGTTGTAACTCTTTATAAAGTCAGGTAAGACGTCAATGTAGCGAAAGGTGTTATGGGCTGTAAAATATCTCCACATCCTAGTTTTTAAAGTCCTGTTAAATCGCTCCACAACCCCTGCTTTGACTTCATTATTAGTAACAAAATGGTGAACCCCATGCCGCTTTAACAATCCACTTAAAGGTTTGTTTAAAAATTCTTTCCCCCGATCGGTTTGTAATTTTTGAGGCACGCGACCCTCGCTGAAAATAGATTTAAAGGCCTTGGATACTTCACCACCCGTCTTGTCTTTTAGGCCTAAGGCCCAGGCATATTTGGATAGAATGTCTATCGCTGTTAAGATGTACTTAAAACCGCCGTTGTGTTTGGAGAACCGGTGCATATCCACCAAATCTGCCTGCCACTGCGCATCCACATCTGAAACAACGGTCTTGTTTCTTTTAAAATGTATTCGAGCCGGTTTGTGTAAAGTGTAAGCATCCTGGTCTGAAAGCCAAGCTGTTACTTGTCTTCTATTTAAAGTTTTACTATGCTTTCTAGCCTCTCGAAAAAGAGGGTTCACTCCGCCAAAGCTCCCAACTTCCCCGGGATTGTAATATATTTTCTTTAAAAGAGCCGTCGGCGTAGACATGACTGCTACCGGTACCGTCTTTTACTACCACAAGTATGAAAATGGACACGCTCATATTGACACATTTAAATAAATTTTATTAATTGCCGGGTTTAACATAATCTTTTTGTTTTGTTTTTACAGACGCCTGTAAAATGGCTGCCATCACCCCCACGGTAAGTCTGAGCTGGTTCATTCTTCCATTTTGTTTTTACAGACGCCTGTAAAATGACCGCCATCACCCCCACGGTAAGTCTGAGCTGGTTCATTCTTCCATTTTGTTTTTACAGACGCCTGTAAAATGGACGCCATCACCCCCACGGTAAGTCTGAGCTGGTTCATTCTTCCATTTTGTTTTTACAGACGCCTGTAAAATGGCCGCCATCACCCCCACGGTAAGTTTAAGCTGGTTCATTCTTCCATTTTGTTTTTACAGACGGCTGTAAAATGGACGCCATCACCCCCACGGTAAGTCTGAGCTGGTTCATTCTTCCATTTTGTCCTTTTTGGCTTGAAATCTGTGTCTCGGACATGAGCAAAAACAGCTGGTGCACGATATATTTACTCCCACAGGGTTAGTAATGCGCAAGTTCTTAAAGGTGTCTAGAAAGGCATCGTCGAGCTGCTGAAAGATTTTTAGAAAAAAGAAACAGTATAAGTACACCAACTGTTTGGTTTTTTTTTTTTTTAATTTACACAAACCCCATTCCTAGCCTCGTTACCCCCTCTTCTACCGTCGTTTCTAAATCATTCATTTACCTGAGCGCCGTCTCTTCCGTTTGCCTTGTCCACCGGTGACTCCTCCGAGCGGCGATCTGAGGGGGTGGACAAAGAGAGGCCATCAGGCTCCTCGGGGTGTCTCACGAGGGTGTCGGGTTTGGGTTCCGATGTATCCATCAACGGCTGGGCCAAAGGGTTCCCCGAAATCACACCCTCCTCCTCAGAACTGTCGCTGACGTAGCGCCTGCGCCACATAAGTATGGTGCTCGGGTCTAAAACAAAGTCCGAAGTTCTGACGGGGGTGGTGAAGGA
>ML199866.1:0-17268 GCA_004028625.2 Cuora amboinensis | reverse complement strand
CCTGAGCCCCGCCCTGCTCAAGCCGCGTGGTCAGGGGTGGGGCTGCGAGCTCCGGGCTGAGCTCAGCTGCCTCCGCTCGGCGTGGAGCTCCCAGCACCGCCCCCTCACCACGCGGCTCTGAGTGGGGCGGGGCTCAGGCCCCGCCGGAGACACGCTGCAGCTGTCGGGCGAGGCACTGAGGCTCCGGATGAGGAGGGAGCCGGGGTTAAGAGGCTGGGGCTGGGGCTGGCTAAGGGACAGGGAGTCCTGGGGACAGGGCGGAGGTTGCGGGGAGCGGTCAGGGGGCAGGGAATGGGGGGGTTGGATTGTGGGTGTTCGGGGGGGGTCTGTCAGGACTCAGCGGGGGGGGGGATAGGGGTTGGGGCAGTCAAGGGACAGGGAGCAGGGGTGGGGTCCCAGGGTGGGGGGGGGGTCTCTGGGGGATGGTGAGGGGACAAGGAGCAGGATGGGTCGGGGATTCTGAGGGGGGCGGGCAGTCGGGGGGGCAGGAAGGGGTGGGGGTCAGATAGGGGGCAGGTCCGCGGAAAATTTTTTTTCTACGAAACCGGTCCCTGGTGCCAAAAAGATTGGGGACCGCTGGCCTAAATGGTAGCGCCGGCCCTGGTTACAGCGTCTCTTGGCTCACCCAGCTACTGACTAGCCCTGGCCCCAGAGCCCAACCCAGCCCCCCAGGCCAGGCCCTGCCAGACCCCACTGGAAACAGCCCCCCCAGCCACGCTCCCAGCCCCCCAGGGACCCTCCCCAGCCGGCAGGGGCCCAGGGCCTGTGGCTGGAGCTGCCTAAAGGGAGCTGGGAACATTCCCACCAGCAACAGCTGCACAGCGGCAGCCAGTGAGAACACGCAGGAGGCTGGTCCAAGGCTCCAGCAGCCAATGGGAGAGCTTGGCTGGTAGGTGGCGTTATTGGCGGGTTGAAGCAGCCAATCGCTGCTGGTGGGAGCCGGGAGTGGGTGGGGTCTCCCAGCATGTGCCAGGGGAGGGGGTGCGAGGAAGCTGGGCTGGGGCTCGGTGCCATGGTCGGGGGTGGGGGGATCTGCCCTTCCCGTCACAGTGACCCCAGCCTGGGGGACGTCACCGCAGCCCCCAGACAGGCCAGTGTCTCTCTGCAGCCGCTCGCCCTGCGGGGCTCAGTCCTGGGTAGCCTGGCCCATGAACCCTGCCCTGCTCCTGGGCTCCCGGCCATGGGATGAGCTCAGAGTGCTCCATGGACCATCCCTCAGCCCCAGAGCTCCCAGCACCGACCCAGGGGGAGACCGGCCACGTTTCACCCAAGGGGAGACAAAGGCACATGAAGGTGATTTACCCAAGGGTATTCACCGAGTCAGTGTCAGCAATGGGAACAGAACCCAGGAGTCCTGGCTCCCAGCCCCCCTGCTCTAACCCACTAGCCCCCACTCCTCTCCCAGAGCTGGGAGAGAACCCAGGAGTCCTGGCTCCTTCCTTACCCCTCATACCAACCTCCCTTAACTCCCGGTATACCCCAGAGCCCCTGGACAGACGGGGGCTGGGCTGGGATAACACAGGCTCCCCCAGGCATGGCTCAGACTGACCAGATTTTAAATCAGGATCAAACCCTCAGAAACATCCCAAACCCACTTTATTGCTGTTGGCAAAGCTGCAGAGCGATGGGGGGGGTGGGCGCAGGGCTGTGACACACCCGGGGCCCAGGGCGGGGGCTGTACAGGGACAGGGCCCGTCCCACCCAGACCCCGCGCTGGGCGCTGGGCTCAGCAGGGCTGGACCCCGGGGAGCCGCACACGGGTGCGATGGGGCCTTTAGCTGGGCACTGGGGCTGCCCCACCCCCAGCCATGGGCCTGATCCTGCCCTACATGGACCCATTGACCAGGAATGGCCGAATCAGGCCCAAAGCCTTCGCGGTAATGGCTGGAGGGGCTTTACCTGGGGTGACTGACAGCAGCCTCTGGCCTATAGGGGCCGGGCTCGGGGCCCAATCCAGCGCCCACCGGAGTCAAGAGAAACCTTCCCCATGACGGCAGTGGGGTTTGGATCAGCCCCATGGGCCCTGCTGCCCCCTGACAAGGGGCGACCCCCATTCCCAGCCCCACGGGGCAGCAGCCCTTTCTCGGGATTGGCACACCCCAAGCCCAGCAGGGGGGTGCAGGGGCAGCCCAAGGGGGCCGGCTCCCCGGTGAGTCTTTAGCGGGTTGAGGGATACGGGGCTGGGGGGTCCTGCCCGGGTACAGCAGCTGGCACTGACGGGCACGGAGCAGGGATGCTGGAGGCAGAGCTGGGGGGCTGTGTGAGTGGGTCCCACGAAGGCACCGGGGGGATTCGGGGGCCCGGGCTCCTCCCCGCATTTATCTGAAAGGCAAAGAGGGTCAGTTACCAGGAGCTCTGGGCCCCGATGCAAAGCTGGCAGGGATCAGGGTCACTCCGCAGCACCCACAGGGACTCTCCCATTGACACAGAGGGTGCTGTGTGGGGGAGGGGCTGTGGCTGGCTGGGGGGGCACAGCAGGTGGGGGGTCTCCCCAGGGAGGTGATAGGGGGCCCAGGGGCTGTGGCTGGCTGGGGGGGCACAGTGGGTGGGGGAGTCTCCCCAGTGGATGCTGGATGGACCTAGGGGCTGTAGCTGGCTGGGGTGGCACAGCGGGTGGGGTCTCCCTGGGGGGTGCTGGGTGGACCCAGGGGCTGCAGGTGCAGCGGGTGCCTCCCCGGGCAGCAGCTACTCACAAGGGGCCCCGCGGGTTGCGGGCGGCGTTCATCTTCATCCCCTTGATGATGAGGATGGTGCCCGCGATGATGCCGATGATGCCCACGGCCAGGCCCAGGGCACACACCAGGGTCTCTGTGGTCTCGGGGACGGGGGTGGGCACCTGGGCTTCTGGAGAGAGGGGGAGAGGGACAGGGCCTGGAGTGAGGGGGGCTGTTCCCACCTTCCCTCCCAGAGCTGGGGAGAGAACCCAGGAGTCCTGGCTCCCAGCCCCCCTGCTCTAACCCAGCAGACCCCACTCCCCTCCCCGAGCCAGAAGAGAACCCAGGAGTCCTGGCTCCCAGCCCTGTGCCCAGCAGGGTCCCCAGGTGCCCCGGCCTCACCCCAGTGCTTCGTGAAGGGCTCGGGCAGCCCCCCGTGCTCCACCTGGCAGTCGTAGAAGTCGCCCTGGCTGGGGAGGAAGGGCAGGTAGGAGAACTTGCGGAAGGCGTAGTCCTGGCGGGGGTAGAAGTCGGTCTCGTAGACGCCCCCCGTCACCTCCTGCCCGTTCTTCAGCCACGTGATGCTGAGCGCGGGCGGGAAGAACTTGTCCGCGAAGCAGATCAGGATGTTGGGCTCCCCCAGCTCCACGGGGGCTCTGGGGAACACGGTCACCTCAGGGGGCACTGGGGAAACAGGGGTTAGTGGGTCCCATTGCCTGGCCCTGAGCCAGCCAGTCCCTGCCCTGGGGCCGGATCAGAACCAGCACCCCCCAGAGGGGACAGGCCCCTGCCCCATTCCCCACCCCCCTGGGCCAGCCAGTCCCTGGGGCTCATGCTCCAGCTCAGGGTCTCTCCCCAGGACTGTGGGGACGTCACCGGGGCCGTCCCAGCTCCCTGCACTGACGGCTCAGGGGGCACCAGGGGCGAGAATCCCTCAGGGGCAGGGCCTTGGACGAGGCAGGGGCCACAAACAGCCCTTGGTAAAGGAGCTGCCCTGGGCTCCCAGCCTGGAGGGTGAGAAGTGCCCGGGCCCCCTGCCCTGCAGAGCCCTGGCCCGGCTGACTGGCTCCCCGGAGCCCTGCAGGGGCTGGGAGGGGAGTTGAGTGGGGACTAGTGCATGAGGGGGGGAGGGTCCCAGGAGGGTGCCTGGCAGGGAAAATGTCCCACCGTTCTCAGCCCGTGTGCGGTTGGACCTCTTGATCAGAATGTCCAGGTTGTGCTTGTCTGTGGCGATGTTGACCAGGGCGCCCTGCGCCTCAAAGCTGGCGAACTTGCTGAATTCAGGGAGGCGCCAGACCGTCTCCCTCTTCTCCAGGTCCACATGCAAGCTCTCATCCCCATCGAACTCGAACATGAACTCCCCGGACTCCTGCTGGGATCGGTCCGTGCGCTGGTAGAACTCCACCTGGGAGGACACGTGATCCACTGCAGGGAGATGGGCGTCCCCATCAGCACCCACACCAGCCCCTCCCCCGGATACAGGGTCTCTGATCTCTTCCCCTGGGGCCACAGCCCCCGGCCGTGACACTGGCACTGGGGCGCCCCGCTGTGAGGGGAAAGCAGGTGCAGGGAGCCAGTGACCCCTGGTATCGTGCTGGGGCATTGGGGTCAGTGCTGCCTGGGAGGGGACAGCGCCCCCTACTGTGCCCCCCCCCCTCTCTGCTCACTTCAATCCCATCCAAGCAGTGGCCGGGCCTATCCCCACTTAGCTTGTGAAGGGGACGTGGCCCCAGTCCAGGGCGGTGTAGGGGGGACGCTGGATGTCATTACTGCAGGACATTTTGTTCTCCCGTCTGTGTGTGGGGCTGGATCCGTGTCCCGGGGTCGCCATGACCTGGTTCTCGGGGCGATTTCAGTCCCTGGCCCCCGACACTCACCCCCCAGGGCCGGTCACTGGGAGACCCAGGAACTCCCCTGCCAGAGACATTAGAGTTGCGCTGGGGGGTCAGACACACTCCGGGAGGGGGAGGGGTCTGGCTCAGGGTCTGGGCCCTGGGGGATGGGGGACAATGGGGCCAGGCTGGGAAGTGGGGCCAGGGGCTCCCTGCTCTGCACAGATGCACTCACTGCTCAGCAGGGTCTGGCCCTGGTACGGCTCTTTGGGGAACGTTCCCCCACCCCCCCTGTGCCTGGCGCCCCCTGGGGGGATCAGTCCCCAAGTCCCTGTGGGGGAGGAGGGCTGCACCCCTAGGGCAGGGCTGTGTCGCACCCAAACCACAGAGACTTCCCCGTGATCCCTCTGCTGCCCCCGCACCAGCCTCCCCTCCCCCGCTGGCATGGGGGTGAGACCCTCCCCCCTGCAGCCCCCACCCAGATCATCCCCCTTGTACTTCTCCCTGCCCCATCAGGCCCCCATTGTCCCCTCCCTGAGAAGGAGTCGGGTGCTCTGGGGGTGAAGCTGCCCCCCCCCGGCCCAGGTGCCCCCGCCCCGCCCGTACCTGTCACCGCCCCGGTGCCCGGCAGAGCCAGCAGGGTGAGCAGGGCCAGCTGGGCCATGGGGACGCCCCGTCCTGCACCCATCTCCTCTCCTGGGCACTGGGCTGGGCGCGGGGCCGGCAGCACTACGGGGTCTGGGGGGGGGGCACATGTCACACCCCGGGGGGGGGCAGGGCTGGGGGCAGCACCCGGCATTGGCCAGGGGAGCCCGGCCCAGGGGCCCGCACCCAATGGCAGAAATCCCTGCGCCGACCAGGCTGTTACCGGGCAGAGCAGCAGCGCCGAGCCTCGCCGAGAGGAGATGGAGAAATTCAGGGTTCCCGGCTCGCAGGATCATGTCACGAGTCTCAGGATAATTCTTGTGTTTTCCTAAAGCCCCAGCTCCGGGAGTCATGTGGGTCTGGCAGCAATCCACCGTGGAAGCGGTGCCTCCAGGAGGGGTTTGTCCCGGATGTGGCGCCGCTGGGGAGGGGGTGTTGTCCCCATTCTGGAGACAGCACCTCCCCGCACAGCGCTCACGCCACCCTCAGACCCCCTGTTCTGCAGCACGGCTGTGTGCACACGGGGGACTTCACCGCCCCAGCTCTGCCCTGGGGGGTCACACCCCGACCCACAGAGCTCTGCCGGGATAAGTGTTAAGTGCAGACCAGGCCACAAATGGGGTTTGGGGGACCATCCATGGACGACTGGGACCCAGGACCATTCCTCTCTACAGGGGCGGCTCTAGGATTTCCGCTGCCCCAAGCAGGGTGGGACGCCATGGGGGGCACTCTGGCGGTCGCCGGTCCCGCGGCCCCAGTGGAACTCCTGCAGACGTGCCTGCGGATGCTCCACCGGAGCCGCGGGACCAGCGGACCCTCCGCAGGCACGTCTGCGGGAGGTCCACCAGAGCCGCCTGTCACCCTCCCGCGGGACGCCACCCCAAGCGCGCGCTTGGCGCGCTGGGGTCTGGAGCTAGCCCTGCCCCTCTAGGGGGCGCAGTTCCCATCCGGCCCCAGGGCCGGGACTGGCTGGGGAGGTGGGGACAGGGACATGGGGCCTTTCCCCTCTGCTGGCACCGGCTCCGATCTCCTGTTAGTGACCAAACTCCCTCCCCCCGGGGTCTGTCCTGGGCCCTGTGTGGGGCGTTGGTCCCTGTCCCCTGCCCAAACCCGCCGCCTCCTGCCCCCATGGCACCAACTCACCCCCCCCCCCAGCTAACACTGTGGGTGTTCACACCGCCCCCGGCAAGAGGGGCCGGGTGCTGGAGGGGTCGGAGAGGGGCTGGCCCAGCAGTTTGGGGCTGGCGGGGGGCTCAGGAGCCCTGGGGTCATTCCCGGCCCTGCCACAGACTGTGTGTGACCCTGGGCCAATCACTGACTCCTCTGGGCCTCCCTCCCCAGCTGGGCCCTGGGGACACTGGCCCGGCCCTGCCCCACGGGGTGGGGGGTGAATGCAGCAGAGAGGAGGAGGGGCTCACAGACTGGGGGGCAGAGAAGCCCCTTAGGGAGATCAATGGTGGGAGCAGCTGGGAGGCCGAGCTGTGCCTGACCCATGGAGACTGAGCCCCCGCTCTGGGGGGAGGCCTGGGGGGCAGAGCTCAGGGCCATGGGGGAGGGGGAAGCTCAGAAACCCCGAACCTTCCCCTGGGACTAAATTTACCCCCAACAAACCAGAGAACCCCCACACCCGTCCTGCCCCATCCAGCAGCAGAGGGTTGAGGCACCAGGGGAAGGGGACGGAGGGTCCCAGGCCCGTTGCTGGGGGCCCTGCTCTGGTGGGGGCTGCTCCCTGAGCCGGCCCCGCTCTCCAGCTGCCCCGGGACCATGGCAGGCGCCGGGCGAGTCCTGCAGCCCGACCCCGGGCCCTGCTCTGCCCCCTGCGAGGGAGAAGTAGGGAACCGAGCCCTGCTGGGGCCGGCTCTGCCTGGCGACTGATGATGCTGCCCAGCCCCGGTGCTGACTGGCCCCTGGGCTGGGGGTGCCCAATCCCCGGGGCCGGGGGCAGCGTCCCGGGGCTGGTGCTCGGAGCTGGGCAGAGAAGGTCTCAATCTGGGGGGACCCGAGGAGTTTCCAGGTCTCTCCCTCCTGAGCAGCGATGGGGGCGGGTCGGATCCTGGGGGCCGGAAGCCGCTGGGCTGGGGCTCTGCTGGTGACACTGACGGTGCTGGGAACCCACCTGGCTCATTGCGCGGAGCCCGAAGGTGAGCAGAGACCCCAGCGCCCCGGGGAGCCCCGTCCTGGGCAGCGCTGGGTGTAATCGGGGGGGTCAGACCCCAGCGCCCCGGGGCGCCCCGTCCTGTCTGCTGGTGTCTCCCCGACTCGGTGTCCGCCCCTGTCCCCGGCACAGTCTCTACCCTACGCCCCCTCCCGCCCTGGGGTCAGTGTTACCGTCACTCCCCTCCCCCTCCCCCCAGGGCGCTGCCCGCCCGCCGGGCTCCCCTGGGACTGGGAGGAGTTGAGGGCGGGGGGGGGCTCCGGCTGTCGCCCCCCGCATGGGCTCCGAGCCCCGAGGCAGGAGGGGGAGGGGCAGGCGGCGAGTCCCTGAGTCCAGCCCGTCTCCCCCCCGCAGGGCGGTTTGTGATCCAGGCGAACTCGGAGTGTCAGTTCACCAACGGCACCGAGCGGGTCCGGTTCCTGGACCGCTACATCTACAACCGGCAGCAGTATGTGCACTTCGACAGCGACCTGGGGCGGTACGAGGCGGACACAGAGCTGGGGCGGCCCACAGCCCAGTACTGGAACAGCCAGCCCGAGATCCTGGCGCAGAAGCGGGCTGCGGTGGACCGGTTCTGCCGGTACAACTACGAGGTGGACAAACCTTACACCATCGACCGGAGAGGTGAGTGCGGGGCGGGGGGGGGTGAGTGCGGGAGACACGCGGGGGGCGGGGGGCTCCGCAGCTCCTGCGCTGGGGGGGCAGGGAGAGGGGCGGGACCGGGACACGGGGTCACAGGCAGGGGCGGGGCACAGAGAGCAGGGGGCGGGGTCGCGGATAGGGGGCGGGGCCAGGAGACGGGGTCACGGGCAGGGGGCGGGGTCACCCAGCGGCAGGTGCGGGAGGGAACCAGGGTCCGGCAGCCGCCAAGATCATGTCCCGGGTCTGGCTGCAGCGCCCCCTGTCTGCAGGGTGCAGAGCCCCACCCGGGTCAGTCCCTCGGGGAGAGGATGTGACTGACCCTTCCCCCACTCCCAGCCCCCTGCCCCTCTGAGGGGTTCAGCCCCGACCACCCTCCACTCAGACTCCTCAGAGCAGGCAGCTGCTGTGGCTCCTACCCCCCTTCCTGGGCTGGAGCAATGGAGCAGAACTTTCCTCTCCCCTCAACCCTGCCCCTCCCTGCTCGGGGTGCCCCCAGCTGTGGGATGGAGGCAACCCCTCGTCCCTGGGCTGAGACCCCGTCTCCCTGGGCTCCAAGGATCAGACAGTCCCTGGCTCTGTCCCCAGGGGGGTGACAGGACGCAACTCCCCTTGGGCCCTTTCTGCCAGAGCCTGCCCAGGGCAATGGGGGCAGGAGACAACCAGCCGGGGGGGGGGGGGAAAAGGGGGGGCTGGGTCCTGTCCCTGGGACAGGGCGGCACCTCTTTTTCCTCAGCACCCTTCCGTCTCCAGCCCCTTTCCCAGCCCTCCTCTCTCTCTCCCCCCAGTTCAGCCCGAGGTGACAGTTTTCCCCACAAAATCGGGGTCCCAGCCCCACCCCCACCTGCTGGTTTGCTCGGTGACGGGGTTTTACCCCGGGAGGATCGAGATCCAGTGGCTGAAGAACGGGCAGGAGCAGACGGCCGGGGTGGTGTCCACGGAGCTGCTCCAGAACGGAGACTGGACCTTCCAGATCCTGGTGATGCTGGAGATGAGCCCCCGGCGCGGGGACGTCTACACCTGCCAGGTGGAGCACATCAGCCTGCGGGACCCCATCGCCGTGCACTGGGGTAAGAGCCTCTGGGTGTGGGGCAGCCCTGAGCCCGCAGGGGCACCCCTCGGGGGATGGGCCTCGGTCAGAGCACTCACACGAGCCCTGATAACCCAAATCTATCAACCTGGGCTGGGAGCTCAGGTCCACGGGCTGCACAATGCCATGACACAAGCTGAGTGGGGCAGTGATGGGGCGGGGGAGCAGAAAAGTCTCCATACTAATGACTGGTCTGGAAAAGGGAGATTGGGAGCGTCTGTTCTCCCTGTCTCACAGCAATGGGACACGGGGACACTCAGTGGAATGGAAAGGGGCAAATTCACACCTGGTAAAAGGAAGGATGTTTTCCACACACTCTGTAATTAGCCTGTGGAACTCACTGCCACAGGGTGTCACTGAGCCCAAGAACAGAGCAAGGTTCTCACAGAGACTGGTTATTTCTGTGTCTCACAGACTGTCCAGGGCTAGACTCAGAGCTGTGCCTTGGGTAGGGTGAATCGGGGCAACCGCTCCAGGCCCCAGGGCCAATGCGATTGGCCGGCACGGTTGGTCCTGGAAGAGATGAATCTGTCACTTCCACCCCAGGCCCCTCATCCCCTAGTGACAGCCCTGGCTAGACTAGTTCATGCTGACAATGGGCAGGGATATGATACCTGGTGCTGCAGCCTGAGCCGAGCTCTGAAGATCCCAGACCAGGAGAAGCCCTGAGGTGGGGCAGATTGTCCCACTGCTGCTCCTGCAGGCCCTGGCTCCTGGCTCTGCCCCAGCCGGCGCTGGTCACTGACGCGGACAGGAGCCCGGCCCGGAGGCCCCTGGCTCTGACCCGGCCCGTTCCATGTCCCTGTTTCAGAGGCGCAGTCTGACTCCGCCAGGAGCAAGATGCTGACGGGGGTCGGGGGCTTCGTGCTGGGGCTGATCTTCCTGGCGCCCGGACTCCTCATCTACCTGAAGAATAAGAAAGGTGAACGGCTCCGGGCGGGGGCAGGGCACCAGGGTGTCTCTGGGGGAGGTGGGGCTGGGGGGGGGGGCTCAGGGGAATCCGGGCCTGGCTGCAGGCTCCCCCCCACCCCCCAGCAGGGGCTGTTCAGAGTCTGGCAGGGGCCTCCCGGCTTCTCCTCTCCTGGGGCCGGGGCTGGGTCAGACCCTCCCCGCTCCCAGGGTAGGGACAGAGCAGGGGCCATGGGGAGATCTCAGTGCAGGGCCCCGGGGCCAGGCTGGGGGCTCCCGCTCTCCCCTCCCCCGGCCGAGCCCCCGGGGTGGGACAGACCCCGACCCCTCACAGTGCAGGGAGCTGCCCCTGCCCCGGGGCTCAGAGCGTTTCCGTCCCCTCCCCCGGGCAGGGATCCTGGGTCAGGGATTTACAGTAATAATGGGGGAGGGGGGAACCCCAGGTCTGGGGCCGCAGGGGGGCTGGGTTCCTAGTGGGGGGCGTTCCACGCCGTGGGGCAGGGGCTGGAGCTCTGACCCCCAGGAACCGGCTCCCCCCGCCCAGGGCTCTGACCATGTTTCACTTTGTTTTTCAGGGCGCCCCGTTCCCCAACCTGCAGGTAATTTCAATCCCCCTCCCCCGTTACACCCGCCTCCCCCCACACTGAGCACAGGCTGCCTGGGGCGCCTGTGGGGCGGCTGCCTCTGCCCCTCGGCCCGTGACACCCGCCCGGCTCAGCCCCTGGGCAGCTGGGCAATGGGGCGCTGGCCCCGCGGAGGAGGAGGCTGCGGCTCCCTTGGTCCCCGTTCAGGCCGATCCCCAAGCTGCTCCCGGGGGCAGAGGGTCCTGGGTCCTGCCGAGCATCACCCAGCCCTGCGGCTGCCGGGCAGAGTCCCTGGGGCGCCCTGGGGCCTGGCAGAGAAAATCCCCCGTCCGTCCCGCCAGCCCCACGGCCGGGGCTGATTTCTCTCCCCTCTCCCTGCAGGGCTCCTGGGTTAGATCCTGGACGTCGGATCCCCCGGCCGGCAGGAGTTTCCGTCCGTCTCCCCCAGCCCCTCGCCCAGCCCGGAGAATGCAGAACCTGGGGCCGGTCCCTTCCTGTCCCCGTCTGCTCCCCGCGCTCTGCCCGGCTCCAGCCCGCGCTGCCCCCACTGGGGACCCGTCCCTGCCTCTCAGTCCCAGCCGGGCCCCGGGGCGACCCTGTCCCGCTGTCGAGTGGCTCACGAGTGTGGGGACCAATCTCAGGGCACAGTTAGTACCCGGGGCACCAGCCCCAAATTGGCTGAGTTCTGTACTGAGATTTCACCAAAGTATCGGGTGTGAACTCCGCAGGCCCTGTAACAACGTAACCGCGGAGCCCCAGACACTCCCCTTGGGCTCTGCTCTGTCTGGCCACCCCGGCCAGCCTGCCCTTGTGATCCATCGATCGTCTCCTCCCCCACAAATCACAGCGATATTCGGGTCACTCCCTGTCCCACAGGACCAGTCGCTCACCCCAGGGCAGCGGCACCTTCGATCTCACTCCGCAGGCAACGCTTGTAGCCAATCCTGTGATAACCTCAGTAAAGATTTGTTACCTAAGACAAAGCACGGGGAGTTCTTGACAAGGTTACAGCAGGTCACACACACACCAGGGAGTTACAGCCCTAGGGGTCCAAAGGTCACAGAAACTCCTGTCAGAAGCAAGCGCTGTGTGTGCTGTGGGGCTGACCCGGCACAGCCAGGGGATCTGGTGCTTATGCCTGGTCATTCCTGCCCTGTCACATCCAAGCAGTGTCCAGTGAGGGGTTTCTCCTGGATGGGGGTTTTCCTGCCCTTCCTGCCCATGTTTCAGCTGGTGGGACGAGCTCCTGCACCTCTCCTCTTCGTGGGGGAGTGCGGGGGGGGCCCTCAACCAAGTCCTGTGTCCTCTGAGGTCCCCCAAGGGTCCCCCTGGGGCGCAGGGCTTGTCCACACGCCCAGCGCTGCTGCAGCGCGTCTGATGAACACGCTTCGTGCTCATGGGCGGGAGATCTCCCCTTGGCCTGATAACCCATCTCTGCGCGGCAGGGGAGTGGGGGGAGACACTCTCTGCTGGCAGCGCTGGGCACACGAGTGCTTGTGTCCATGTCACTTACGTCACACAGGGAGGTGGTTTATTCACACAGGGGCGTGTGCAAGGGGAGGGGTCAAGCAGGGGCAGCCCCTGCCCCAATCAGCACAGGCACAGAACTGCCCCAGCCCCAGGTGGGAGACGACAGGTCCTCAAGCCCTGGAGCCATTGGGGGAGATCCAGCTCCTGGGGTGGGGAGGGGAGAGCCAACGCCTCCAGGCACGGGGGCGGGGGGCACAGAAAGGGCCCCTCCAAAAGCGGCCACATTTGTATTCCTGTGCACGGCCCTGTGACACCCCGAGCGACATTGTCATAAACAGATAGTTAAGGGTTAAAGTCTCTTTTACCTGTAAAGGGTTAACAAGCTCAGTAACCTGATGAACACCTGACCAGAGGACCAATCAAGGGACAAGATAGTTTCAAATCTCTGTGGAGGGAAGTCTTTGTCTGTGTCCTTTGTTTGGTTTGCCGTTCTGTCTTTGGATCTAAGAGAGGCCAGACATGTCTCCAAGTTCTCCTGGAGTATTTCCTACTATCCAGTATAGAAAGGCGAATTAGTCTTCTAATTAATTTCTGCATTTGCAATTGTGTGTTTGCTGAAGAAATATCTTTATTTCTGTTTGCTGTTACTTTGATTATTCTGAGAAAGGAGGGCAGGGGAGAGCCTCTCCAGGTTTATAAGTTAAACCCTGTAATTTTTCCATCTTGGTATTACAGAGATAGTGTGCTTTCTTTCTTTCTTTTAATAAAATCTTTTCTTTTTAGAACTTGATTGATTTCTTCCCTTGTTTGGATTTTCAGGGGAAGAGGAGGGGGGATAGGGAATACCTCTTTGTTTGATTCAAGGAGTTTGAATCAAGGTCTCTCTCCTAAGGACTAGGAGAGGGGAGGGGGAAATAGGTTATTTCCCTTTGTGTTGAGATTCAAGGAGTTTGGATCTGTGTTCCCCAGGGAAAGTTTGGGGGAACAGGGAGTGTGCCAGACACTAAAAACTTGGCTGGTGGCAGAGAAGACCAGATCTAAACTAGGATTTTAGTTTAGAGGAGTCCATGCAGGTCCCCATCTTGTGGATGCTAAAGTTCCAAGTGGGGAATAAACCTATGACAGACATCAATCACACTGACACAAGCATAGTGCAGACTGACCCTAGGGCGTCTGTCGCTGGGCTGAGTGGAGAAAACCTGGCCTGGGCACTCCAGGGTCACTGATTCAGAGCAAACCCCTCCCTGTCACCGTATAGCCTGGGACGCGCGTTCTAGGTGAGACTGACGCAGACAGTCACTGCCAGCATCTCACACAGTCTGACCCCCCTGGGATCCATCTAAGCCCATTTTAACAGTGCGAACTTCCCCAGGGTCTGCCTCAGTGGGGCTCGGTGACTGGAACTCACGGGGGGAGCAGGGGGATGCAGGCCCAGACCTCCAGCCTAAGGAAGCAGTGAAGCCGTGGGGCTCCCCCTGGCGGCAGAGTGAGACCCCAGAGGTCTGGCCCCCTGGCCTGATGGGGCCTCCCAGAGTCTGATCCAAAGCTGGGCTGTAGCCCTGACCCCGTGTGCCTGGGACACCGGTTCCCACCTGGCTCGTGCTCAGCAGAGACAGCGACTCGGAGGGAAGCATCACAGAGAGAGACAGATAAAAACCAATAACCAGATGTAACCACGCCCTGAGCAGCAGGAATTGCCAGTCTCCCACAGAGGGTGTTGGATGTCCCGGGCTCTTCCCTGCCCAGCAGCCAGAATTGGGGCCCCAGGACCAAAGTCCCATCTGTCACTGGATCCAAAGCAAGGCCCCAGCCTGTTAAACACCGTCTCTAGCCCCAGTTCATTTTGTGGCCCTCACCGCTCCTCTGGCCCAGCCCTGCCAGTCTGGGCGACCCGCCCCGGGTGGGGGGACGTCTCTGAGCCGGTCACAGTCCCAGGCACTGCAGTGATCACCCCCCGCTGCTGTTAGTGCCTGGGGAGCTGGGTGACACCCCCCACAGAGCAGATCAATCTCTGGCCCGCAGTGAGCCATAAACCCTGCATGGACATAACCCAGCGTGGGCCCCACAGACACCGCCCGGGGCTGGGATACCTGTCACCCCTCCCCCATGGAGAAGTCAGGGACCCAAGTGGGCCAACTGGCAACCTGGGGGAATCCGTGGCTCATGGCCTGGCTGGGGCACCAGCTGGGAGAGCTGCGTTCCCTGGCGCATGGATCATCCCCGCACCAGTCCCCCTGTTCATGGTGTCACAGCACCGCAGCCTATCAGAGGCGGCTGTGAAACCCACAACCGGTGTGTCGCAGTCGGGGCTCCCCAGTGCTGGGCCTATGCTCATGGCTGCCCCCTGTTCCCAGCTGACCTGTGGCCCCGTTAGACCAGATGCTCCTGTCTGGCTGCCCCGGCTCACACAGGCCCGTGACGGGGCAGGCGGGTACCACAGCGAGGGACAATCTCCGGCAATCCCCTGCCAGCAACTGATGGGCCCGGCTGGGGATGGGCCCAGTCTCAGTCACCTCCACTATTGCAGGCTCTGGTTTCATGCAGCCCCCCCCACTCCATGGCCGAGATCCCCCCTTCTGCCAGCCCCACCCTGCCCGGCTCCCCCTTCCCAGGCAGGGCTGGGGTCTGGATGCCGCCCAGCCCCCGCCTGACATGGGCCATGGGCTCTGCCCAGGGCTGACTAACATACAAACACCCTCTAGCCAGGCTGGGGACACTCCCCAGCCCACCCCACACCTGAGCTACCGGCCACTGGAAGGGAGTCGGGATCCCCCCAGCCCAAATGGCAGGACCAGGAACTGTAAGAGCCCCAGTGTGGGGGGAGGGGGTAAATGTCACCTGGAGTCAGGTATCTGAGGCCAGGGCCCGTTACTGAGGTCAGCTGTGATCAGGAACGGGGCCCCTCCCAGCCTGGCCAGGATCTCACCCCTCCTAGGCACGGAGCAGGTGCCAGACACGGGGATTGCACAGAGCTCTCTGCAACCCACCCTGAGTCTGATCTCTCCGACCTCCTCAGGTACCCGCACAGTGGGGGCTGCCCATGGACGGTTGGATCCCTCCTCACGTAGCGATTTCCCCCGCCGGGCTCTGGGCTGAGGGGTGGGCTCGTTACTGGGGCCTGGGCTCCCAGCTCCAGCTGGTGGCAGCCAGTGAAGGGTGTCCCCACTCCCCAAAAAACACCTGCTGGTAACCCAGCCACCCAAACTGATCTCTACTTGCTGGGTGGGGTCAGTGACCAGGGCGGGCTGGGGAGTCCAGGGAGGGAGGGGCTGGCTGGTGGGTCTCGCCCACTTGCTCGGGGTCTACTTGATCAGCAGAGGTTGGGAGGGGAAGGAATTTCCCCGGGGTCAGATTCGCAGACCCCCGGGGGGGGGGGGGGGGGGGGTTGCCTTCCCCTGCAGTATGGGGCGCGGGGTACAGGCAGGTTTAAACTAGTGTCAATGGTGCAGTCTCTGTCATGTGATGTCTTTAACCCACGGTTTGAGGGCATCAGTGACTCAGCCAGAGGTTTGGGGTCTGTTACAGGAGTGGGTGGGTGAGGGGCTGTGGCCTGCGATGTGCAGGGGTCAGGCTAGATGATCACAATGGTCCCTTCTGGCCTTTGAGTCTATGAGCAAGGGGGTCTGGGAGCCAGGACTCCTGGGTTCTCTCCTTGGCTCTGGGAGGGGAGCGGGGGCTGGTGGGTCAGAGCAGGGGGGGGCTGGGAGCCAGGACTCCTGGGTTCTATCCCCAGTGCTGGGAGGGGAGTGGGGGCTGGTGGGTCAGAGCTGGGGGGCTGGGATCCTGGACTCCTGGGTTCTCTCCCGGCTCTGGGAAGGGAGTGGGGGCTGGTGGGTTATAGCAGGGAGGGCTGGAAGCCAGGACTCCTGGGTTCCATCCCCAGCTCTGGGAGGAGAGTGGGGGCTGGTGGGTTAGAGCAGGGAGGGCTGGGAGCCAGGACTCCTGGGTTCCATCCCCAGCTCTGGGAGGGGAGTGGGGGCTAATGGATAGAGCATGGGAGGGCTGGGGGCCAGGCTCCTGGCCTAATCTCAGGCCTGGTCTACACTAGGACTTTAATTCGAATTTAGCAGCGTTAATTCGAACTAACCGCTCAACCGTCCACACCAGGAAGCCATTTAATTCGATCTAGAGGGCGCTTTAGTTCGAATTTGGTACTCCACCCCGACAGGTGGAGTAACGCTAAATTCGACATGGCTAGCTCGAATTAGGCTAGGTGTGGATGCAAATCGAACTTAGTAGCTCCGGGAGCTATCCCACAGTGCACCACTCTGTTGACGCTCTGGACAGCAGTCCGAGCTTCGATGCTCTGAGCAGCCACACAGGAAACGACCCGGGAAAATTTGAATTCCTTTTCCTGTCTGGCCAGTTTGAATCTGACGTCCTGGCTGGACATCGGGGCGAGCTCAGCAGCACCGGCAGCGATGCAGCGCTCTCCAGCAGAGGAGTTCATGTAATCTCTGAATAGAAAGAGGGACCCAGCATAGACTGACTGGGAACTCTTCGATCTGATCGGTGTGTGGGGCGAGGAGTCTGTGCTTTCGGAGCTGCGCTCCAACAAACGGAATGCAAAGACCGACGAGAAGGTCTCCAAAGCCATGAGAGACAGAGGATACAGGCGGGATGCAACGCAGCGCCGCGTGAAAATCAAGGACCCCAGACAAGGCTACCAAAAAATCAAAGCAGCAAACGGATGCTACGGAGCCTGCCACCACTGCCCCACCAGTGACCGTGGACTCTGATGATGGGACAGTGTCGACGGCCAGTTCCTCAGCGATGTTCGCGGACGGGGAAGATGAGGAAGGGTTTGTGGAGGACGAGGCAGGCGAGAGCGCTTACAACGCTGGTTTCCCCGACAGCCAGGATCTATTCATCACCGTCACAGAGATCCCCCAACAACCCTCCCCGGCCATTAACCTGGACCCTGAATCAGGGGAAGGAGCAGTCGGTAAGTGCTTTAACCATGGTAACTTTTATTCTTAATATAACAGGAATCTTAACTGTGTGAAAAGGAGGTCTCTCTAGATATGGGGATAGAACAGAAATCATCCTTGGAGATCTCCACGAAGCTCTCATTGCGTTAATCGAAAAGCATCAGCAGGAGGTTCCTGGGGAGAGCTGCCTTATTGGGTGCTCCGTGGTAGCACAGTTTTCCGCGCAAGGCTTTCATGAGGTACTCAGGGAGCACGGCCTCCCCGAGCACGGCTGCATCGGGCCCTGGTTCGTGCTAGCTTTCACGCAGCATGCGCTCTCTATCTCCTTCAGTGACCCTCCTCAGGGTGATCTCGCTCGG
>ML199864.1:10751-39386 GCA_004028625.2 Cuora amboinensis | reverse complement strand
CAGTGGAGAACCAGGTCCCACATGCCAGCCCTCAGTGCTCTATGGCAAGGTGGAATTTAATTCTGTGGCAAGGTCTCTGGATTCTGTGGCAGTTTCCGATAAACTAAAAAATATAATTTTTTGCTGAATTAAATACGAAAATGAATATCACAAGCAGTATAGTGGCCTCTTTGTTCTTTACTTTGATAAGAAAAAAGTTTATTTTACACTGTCCTCACACTTTCAGTCTTCAATATACTGCAGATTTTTGTATTTATATTGCCCAATTGCATCACAGAAGATGTCAGGGTGAAATGGCAGGTTTTGGCAGCCAGGTATGGGACAGGCATGAGACGAGGTAACATTGTAAACTTCATCATTATTCACAACCTGATATGAGTGGGGCAGTTCACACCTTTTAGAACTATTGTTTCAGGCTGTCGGCATATTCAGAAAAACATGATAGCAAAAGTGTACCCTCAGGTATGGTCTACATTTAGGGCTTGTCTATACTTGAAACGCTACAAAGACACAGCTGCAGCTGCACCATTGTAGCACATCAGTACCTTAGATATTACCTATGTCAACAAGATGGGTTCTCCTCTGTTGGCACAGATAATCCACCTCCCCGAGAGGCAGTAGCTAGGTCTTTGGAAGAATTCTTCTGTTGACCTAGAGCTACCTACACCAGGGGTTAGATCAATGTAACCATGTTGCTCAGGGGTGTGGATTTTTCACACCCTGAATGATGTTGCAGAGTTGACCTAACTTTTTAGTATAGACCAGGCTTTACAAGTTATATCAGCATAGCTACATGGATCAGGTGTATGAAAAAATGTAACCCTGACCAACATGGCTACATCGGCAAAAACCCCAGAGTAGACTTAGCTGTGTTGACACAAGAGTGCTTCTATTGATGTAGCATGTTGCTCGGAAAGGTTGTGTTCCTACACCAACACAAAAATGCCTTCTGTTGACATAGTCTCCGTCTACTCTAAAGGCACTATTAGCACTAGCTATGCCAGCGTAAACTATGTAGTGCAGACACATTTTCAAGGCTTTCTTTGCAATACAGAAAGCTAAAAACATATGACCTGTTCACCACTGTGTTACTCCAGCTTTACTTCACTGAAATCTGTGGAATTAAACCAACGTTAAAACTGAAGTAATGCAGTGGTGCAACAGGACCATCATTTTTTGTTTAAATGAAAGGTTAGGCCTCATCTACATTTAAAATTTAGTTTGACATAGGTATGGTGCTCAGGGGTATGAAAAATCTACACCACTGAGTGCTATAGCTATGCTGGTCTAACCCCTGGTGTAGACGCAGATCCAAAATCCTTCCATCCACCTAGCTACCACTGCTTGGTAGATGGTGTTCCTATAGTGACAGAAAAATCCCTTCTATTGCTGTAGGCTGCGTCTACGCTATGAGGTTATGCCAGCATAGCTACAGCCATAGATTTTGGAGCACAGTTCTGCAGGAAATTGCGTAGCAAATTCTTGGGTTGCAGAATCACAAGAGCCCTGACCACGTGTCTGCGAAGGAGGTTAAAAAACCATAGAATATGAGTTTTTCACTCTTTACATTGATTGCCACCTAAAGTAAAGCAATGTGAATTAAAAACAGTGATAGTTGTTGCATCGGTAAAAAAATTAAATATTATATGTGATATTAGCAATATATTTTGGTCCTGTCTATACAAAAAAAAATGAAAAAGTATTATTTAATGGAACAGGATATGCATCTATTTTTGTAATGCCAAGACTGCCCACACTTTTTGTGTTGTGTGATTTCAGTAATATATCAAAGGCAAGCATCCATCAGCAAAAATGGATAGCAATAATATTATGTGCAAAAGATATTCTACTTTAATTGCAGATGGCAACATATGTTGCATCCAACATGGAAATATTGGCTTTCTAAGTCTGAGGGAATATTGCCTCTGTCAGAAGGAGACAGTGCACAGAATAAATGATAGAATATATAGCAGATTGAGTACATCCCATTTTTCTGATTCAACTATAGATTCAAGACTAAAGATGATTAAAAGTACACTGTATCATATTTTAAAAAAAAACTTAACTCTATTTGTTAGCTGCTACAGTTACAAGTAATAGTCTTCTATAGAATATTCTGTTCCCTATTTATCTTTTTTCTGTTTTCAGTTTCTTTATTTATTTTTAATGCAAACAGTATCTCCTTGTTGCGTGCACTTCTTTTGTTCTCTTTTCTGTTCTTTTTCTTTGTGATCTACTAAGGTAATCTCTCAACATACACAAGACAGCTAAATCAGCATTAATAACCCATTAAATTTCACTCATCACATTGGTTGTCTTTTAGGATTTACTTTTAATGTACTGCATCAGTGGGGAGATTATTACTAGAATATTTTCTCAGAACTTTAGAATTGTATATTGATTCCAAATACCTCTGTGTTTCAAGTTATTCTTGCCGTTTGTTTCATTGTGCACCAATTATGTCATTTTTCAAAATTCAATAGCTGTAGTTTTGAGGTGGTAGCTGAAATCTTCTCATATAAAAGATCAGAGTCTCACCTGGTATAAATGGGCAAAGTTCCATTGGGTTCTGGCCCCAAATATTTATTTCATGTGGAACAAAGTAAAGAATCCATCAGAAAAAATCATTAAGCAGATGCAAACTGAATGGGCCAGCAAGCTGCCTAAGGGTATGTCTACACTGCAATTAAAAACCCATGGCTGGCCCGTGCCAGCTGGCTCCCGCTCACGAGGTTCATTTGGGTCCCTCCTACCTTACAGGTCCCTAGAGCCTGGGCTTCAGTCCAAGCATCTACACAGCAATTAAACAGCCCCTTAGCCTGAGCCCTGCGAGCCAGAGCCAGCTGCCCAGGCTGGCCACAGGTTTTTAATCGCAGTGTAAACACACCCTGATAAGAGATAGGACTGGAAAATTCAGCAGCCACAAAGCCTGTCAGACATCTCCTGTGCTTTATCCCAGCATAAACCTCATGTGTTCCCTGCATTTGTCAAGATAAACCCACTATAAACTGAAGCTCTTCTCCTCTTGGGTATTATGATGCCATTATATTCATTATTTTACCTTTGTTTGCCCATCAAATAGAAAGTTCTTGAGTAGACTGAAATAGCCTTTTTCTTCAAGAACCAAAAGTCTTGGATGGTTTAGAAACACATTCAATTGAACTTAAAATGAATGTGTCATTTACAGTTTTAAAAAATCTAAATTGCTCTATATGAACACAATTTTAGACAGGCAGAAAATCTTCTCAACTTCTTTTAAAAGAAAAATTGATTACAGTACTATATAGTCCTACAGCTAAAAACAAATCACAAGTACTGTATAACAGGGCACCAGCAAAATCCTGTGTTTGTGGTGTGCTTGCTGCTTGACTGAAATATACTGTCTGGTCTGTCTGTTCAGGAGATCGTGTGCTGAGCCTAGCAGCCTGCTAGGTAAGGCTGAGAGCTTCTTAACAAGGCTTTGATCTCTAAGACTTTTAGCTCCTATCAACCCTTACCCAAGGGGCGGGGCTACTCAGGAAGACTAGCTTTAACTAGCGACCAGGAGCAGCTAACAAGGGAGTTTTTTGAGGGTGTTTAGAGGGGGAATGGAGGCTAGATACACTGAACATTCTTTAAACTTAAGACCAAAAACACCTCCTGATAAAAACCAAAACAACAACAACAAAGGAACAAACTGCAAGAGTAAAAAGAGAATGCAAGCAGAAGTCCAGCAACAGAGTGGAGGCTATACAGTTTATTGCACACAACGCAGCATATATGATTACCTGCACCTATGGGCAGGTGGCGATGTGTGCATTCGGTGCTAGGAGCTCCTGGCCTTCAGAGGCTTTGTAGACCAGAATGGCTGAGCTGGAGGAGCTAACAGAGACAGAGAGGTACATAGATGAAACTTTCTGGGACACAGCAAAATGTCGGTCTGACAGCCTTCGTGATGCTGAAGAGGAAAAAAGTATCAGGGAAGGAGAACATCCAACTGGAGCTGAGGAAAACAATCCCATAGTTGGGACTGTCCTTCCAGATGATGTTGTCATATCCTCTTGCACTGCGGATACCTCTTTGGGGGAGGGAACTCCATAGTAATGGGTGAGTTGTTCACTAGAAACACAGATAGCTGGGTTTGCGATGACTGAGAGAACCGCATGGTGACTTGCTTGCCTGGTGTGAAGGTTGCGGATCAGTCAAGACATCTAGATAGACTTTTATGTAGTGCTGGGGAGGAGCCAGTGGTCATGGTACATGTAGGTACCAATGACATAAGGAAGGATAAGAGACGTAGGCTGCAAGACACAATATTGAAGTCCAGGACTTTCATGGTAGCTGTGATGGGTTCTCCCCAAGGTGCCACTTGGAACTGGGGTACCACTGAGCCTGCCTGACGCACCAGCCTGGGCTCCCTTTATACTATACTGCTGTGACCAGCCTGCCAGGGCCTCTCCCAGGCTCCGGTTTGCACCTTCACCAGCACACATACAGGTAGGGACACACCCAGTTGCAGAAACATACAGACGCTGTGATCAGCTCTGCATGGGAAAGCTTCAGCTGAGGAACTTCCCAGCTGCTTAGGCACACACCCCACTCTGGAGTGTAAACCCAAAATTATACCAGGGAACTGTACAGTGTAAGCTCATGAAATGTGCCCCTCCCTCAATGTGGAGAGGAATATACACAGCTTTCTGCCTCCAAGTTATAGCTCCCACACACTGGTTTGTGATTAAGCAATACCAAATGAATTAACTACAAAAGATAGATTTTAAGTGATTATAAGGGACAGCAAACAGATCAAAGCAGATTACCTAGCAAATAAACAAAAAATCAATCTCAGCTTAATATACTAAAGAGGTTGGATATGAGTAGCAACTTCTCACCCTAAATGATGATTTAAGCCAGCTGCAGAGATTGTTAAGCAGCCAACTGCCCTTGCTTGCAGTTTAAAAACCCCAGGTATTCCTCTCGCAGGCTAGAAATCCCTCTCTTCCATGGCTAACTTTTGGGCCTCCAGCTCTTTGTTTTGCAGTTCCAGGGCCGTTTGGTATGCAGCTTCTTGCCTGGCATTTTCTACTGCCAATTATTTTTTTTATAATTGTTTTAATTCCATCTGTCTCTTGTGTTCCTTCTCCCGCTCTTCTGCCTGCAATCTGCCAAACTCCAGCTTCTTGTTAGTTTTGTTTTCACTCGTTTTCCTGCTTTTCTATCCCTACTTCCCTTGCCCAAAATAAGTAAACAGAAAATAACAAATTGGTAACCACTTTGACTGATCTCTAACCACTACACTTAAAACTCACTTAAAATCACTATCAGTGTCTCAGAGGAACAAGCTGTGCATATAGTCCTGCCTTCTATGCCACTGTGACAGGTTCACCCTGGGGTGCCACCTGGAACTGGGGTACTACTGAGCCCTTTGACCCAGCAGCCTGGACTCCCTCTCACACTCTACTGCTGTGGCAAGCTGCAAAGCGTTCCAGCCTGCACTGTCACCAGTATTCACATAGGTAGGGACACACCCAGCTGCAATTATATGCAGGCTCTCTGACCACCAGCTTCCCAGCCTGAGACCCCAGAGCAGTACCATCCTGCCATGGTCAAATCTGGCCAGTATATGGGTTTAATACCCGGTCCGCCTCTCCCTCAATGTGAAGAGAACAATGCACACTTGTGGTAACCAAGCGAAGATTTTCCCCAACCACTCCAGTCAAAGGTCACTGGTTTAGATTAAAACATAAAATAAGTTTATTAATTACAAAAGGCTAGATTTTAAATGGTTATAAGTGATAAACAGATCAAAGCAGATTACCTAGTAAATAAACAAAACCAGAAACTGAGATTAACACACTAGATAGGTAGGATATGATTTAGGAAATTCTCACCCTTAGTGATAAACAGGCTGACAGATTCTTAAAGCACAAGCTGCTTGGTTCTGCAGCTGGGGTTTTCCAGGTTTTCATACACAGGCTAGAAATCCCTCTAGACTGGGACCATCACTTCTCACAGTTCAGTCCGTGTTCCTCAAGTGTGTTGTTCTAGGGAGAGTGAGGTACCTTTTTTCCCCCTTGTATATCTTCTTCCCACTTGCTAGAAAGCTCTTTTGCTGTGATCTGAATCAAATAGTTCCCATTGTGTAGTGCTATCTCTGAGAGGTTTCTATGGAACACACTTCCTCGGGTAATCCTTGTGCTTGTGTGCATTTCTCAATAGGACATTAACATTGTTTGTCCTTTTTACTGTTGTACCTGAAAGGCTGCCTGTTGGTATTTTCAACCTCACAACACATTTCAGTAACACATACACAGCCAAAATTCCTAACTCCACATACAATGATAGCACATACAATCCAATGAAATATTAATGTCTAGCAGACCAAGACTCTTAGTCTTAGAATGATACCTCACAAGGCATACTTTGTACAAAACATGACACTGGTGAATACTGGGGTGCAGTAGCATTCTCAGAAATACTTCCAGTTCCACGTGCAGGGCCAGTTAGACAGGCAGAACCGCAGGGTCACAATGCGTGGATGAGATGATGGTGTAGGAAGGAGGAGTTTAGATTTATTAGGAATCGGGGAAAGTTTTGGGAAAGGGGGAGCCTATACAGGAAGGAAGGGTTCCACCTAAACCAAAATGGAACCAGATTGCTGGCACGTAAAATTAAAAAGGTCGTAGAGTAGTTTTTAAACTAAGGGCTGTGGGAAAACCAACAGATGTGAAGGAGTACGTGGTTCGGACAGAGACATCCCTTAGGGGAGGATCTATTAATGGAAATTCTCTATGTTCAAGTAAGGAGGAGAGGATAGAAGATGATAAAATACAGGCAGGAACTAAGGAGAAACAGTCAAATGAAAAAGAGTGCCATTCAATTACATCATGTAATGCCAGTTAAAATTGACAAGTTCTTAAAGTGCTTGTATACAAATGTTAGAAATCTAAATAATAAGATGGGTGAACTAGAGTGCCTCATATTAAGTGAGGATATTGATATAATAGGCATCACAGAAACTTGGTGGAATGAGGATAATCAGTGGGACACAGTAATACCAGGGTAAAAATATATCAGAAGGACAGAACAGGTTGTGCTGGTGATGGAGTGGCACTATATGAGAAAAAAAAACCATGTAAAATCAAATGAAGTAAAAATCTTAGACAAACCAAATTGTACCACAGAATCCCATTGGATAGTAATTCCATGCTCGAATAATAATATAGCAGTAGGGATATACTACCAACCACCTGATCAGGATGGTGACAGTGACTGTGAAATTCTCAGGGAGATTAGAGAGGCTATAAAAATATTTTAAAAAACCTCAACTATCCCCATATTGACTGGGTACATATCACCTCAGTAAAGGATGCAGAGACAAAATTTATTGACACCTTAAATGACTCCTTCTTGGAGCAGCTAGTCCTGGAACCCACAAGAGGAGAGGCAATTCTTAATTTAGTCCTAAGTGAAGCACAGTTCCAACAGGTGAATCTGGTCCAACAGGTGAATATAGCTGGACTGCTTGGTAATAGTGACCATAACATAATTAAACTAAACATTCCTGTGGCAGGGAAAAACACCACAGCAGCCCCGCACGATAGCATTTAAGTTCAGAAAGGAGAACTACACAAAAATGAGAAAGTTAGTTAAACAGAAATTAAAAAGTACAGTGCCAAAAGTGAAACCACTACAAGCTGCATGGAAACTTTTTAAAGACACCATAATAGAGGCTCAATTTCAATGTATACCCCAAACTAAAAAACACAGTAAGAGAACCAAAAAAATGCTGACTGTGCCTAAACAACAAAGTACAAGAAGCAGTGAGAGGCAAAAAGGCATCCTTTAAAAAGTGGAAGTTAAATCCTAGTGAGGAAAATAGAAAGGCGCATAAACGCTGGCAAGTAAAGTGTAAAAATATAATCTGGAAGGCCAAAAAAGAATTTGAAGAACAGCTAGCGAAAGACTCAAAAAGTAATACCTAAAATTTTTGAAGTACATCAGAAGCAGGAAGCCTGCTCAACTGCCAGTGGGGCCACTGGATGATTGAGGTGCTAAAGGAGCACTCAAGGACAATAAGGCAATTGCAGAGAAACTAAATGAATGCTTTGAATGGGTCTTCATGGCTGAGGATGTGAGGGAGATTCCCAAACCTGAGGATTTCTTTTTATCTGACAAATGTGAGGAACAGTCCCAGACTGAGGTGTCATTAGAGGAGGTTTTTTAACAAATTGATAAATTAAACAGCAGTAAGTCACCAGGACCAGGTGGTATTCACCCAAGAGTTCTGAAGGAACTCAAATGTGAAATTGCAGAACTACTAAATGTAATCTGTAACCTATCATTTAAATCAGCTTCTGTACCAGATGACTGGAGGACAGCTAATCTGATGCCAACTTTTTAAAAGGGCTCCAAAGGTGACCCTGGCAATTACAGGCCAGTAAGCCTGACTTCAGTACCAGGCAAATTGGTTGAAACTACAGTATAGTAAGGAACAGAATTGTCAAATAGGTGAACATAATTTGTTGGAGGAAGAGTCAACATGTTTTTTCTAAAGGGAAATCGTGCCTCATCAATCTACTAGAATTCTTTGAGGGGGTCAACAAGCATGTGGAAAAGGGGGATCCACTGGATATAGTGTATTTAAATTTTCAGAAAGCCTTTGACAAGGCCCCTCACCAAAGGCTCTTAAGCAAAGTAAGCTGTCATGGGATAAGAGGGAAGATCCTTTCATGGATTGGCAACTGGTTAAAAGATAGGAAACAAAGGTTAGAAATAAATGGTCAGTTTTCAGAATGGAGAGAGGTAAATAGTGGTGTCCCCCTGGGGTCTGTACTGGGACTACTCCTATTTAATATATTCATAAATGATCTGGAAAAAGGGGTAAACAGTGAGGTGGAAAAATTTGCAGATGATACAAAACTACTCAAGATACTTAAGTCCAAAGCAGACTGCAAAGAGCTACAAAGGGATGACACAAAACTGTGTGACTGGGCAACAAAATGGCAGATGAAATTCGAAATGTTGGTAAATGCAAAGTAATGCACATTGGAAAACATACTCCCAAGTATACATATAAAATAATGGGGTGTAAATTAGCTGTTACCACTCAAGAAAGAGAGCTTGATGTCATTGTGGATAATTCTCTGAAAAAATCCATTCAATGTGCAGCAGCAGTCAAAAAAGCAAACAGAATGTTGGGAATCATTAAGAAAGGGATAGATAAGACAGAAAATGTCATATTGTCTCTATCTAAATCCATGGTACGCCCACATCTTCAATACTGCATGCAGATGTGATTGCACCATCTTGAAAAAGATATATTGGCATTGGAAAAGGTTCAGAAAAGGAGAACAAAAATTATTAGGGGTATGGAACAGCTTCCATATGAGGAGGGTTTAATAGGATTGGGACCTTTGAACTTGGAAAAGAGACGACCAAGAGGGAATATGATAGAGGTCTATAAAATGATGACTGGTGTGGGGAAAGTAAAGAAGGAAGTGTTATTTATTCCTCATAACACAAAAACTAATAGGCAGCAGGTTTAAAACAAACAAAAGGAAGTATTTCTTCACACAACGCACAGTGAACCTGTGGAACTCGTTGGCAGAGGATGTTGTGAAGGTTAAGACTATAACAGGGTTCAAAAAAGAACTAGATAAATTCATGGAGGACAGGTCTATCAATGGCTATTAGCCAGGATGGGCAGGGACGGTGTCCCTAGACTCTGTTTGCCATAAGCTGGGAATGGGTGACAGGGGATGGATCGCTTGATGATTTACCTGTTCTGTTCATTCCCTCTGGAGCACCTGGCATTCACCACTGTTGGAAGACAGGATACTGGGCTACATGGACCTTTGGTCTGACCCAGGATGGCCGTTCTTATGTTCCTATATTCTTATGATAGAAACACAGCTGTCTGTCGTGATGGTAGCTTTACTGTTCTGGCAGCCAAACTAGAACCAACATGAAAGTGAGGCTTTGCAGTGGGGAAAGGGGAGTGCTCAAACATTTAAAGGAACAGGGTATCACATAGAGAACTTCCATACTTGCAGTTGGCAGGGCTGCTACCATTGAATGACCATGAAAATAGAGACAGCCTTGACAATTTTAAATGAAAAAAAAATCTATTTGAAATCCAATATATTTCTTCACTCTGTTTCTTAGTCACTGCCTATATAATAACAGAATAACCTTGAATCTCACTTTTCCAGAACCAAAAATTGAACAAAAGACCTGTCGCTCTCTCTCCCTCTTTCACCTTAAATAGAGGTCATCTAATGTACATGAAATGTAACTCATGTCTAGGACCTACATACACAAAGACTGTTATTGCAAGATTGAACATGTTATGTGTCTGACTTTTTGGTCATGTCATGTTTGCCAGCATATTGCTACACAGGCAATGGGGATTGTCTGAAAAAACCTCAACGCATATTTGGTCTGTGTACCTGTGGGGAAAAGGTAAACAATACTAGGGCTCTAAGAAGTTAAGATTTGATGGCCTATAAATTATTAATATATCAATTACATTCTTTAATAATAACAGTTCTTCCTCACTCGATGAATTAATAGAATTTGCCACCATTGGGTCAACATACATAACTAGCTAGAATGAAGTTTCTTTCAAATAAATGGATATGATTTTTGGCTTCTCTGGCATCTACCTACTATTTGCACATCCAGTAGATATTCACTACTAGATGTCTCAAACATGTTTATGCATGCAGACAGACCCCAGTTCTCGGCAGGTGGAATCGAACCTACAACCTCTGGAGCTAAATACATGAGCCTCTACTGCATGAGCTAGAAGCCATGTGGCTCTAAGCTAAGGCTGTAGAGCAGGCTCATTAACTCTCTGTCTCTCTCTAAGTGGTCTCAGTGCCACTAGATGGGACATAACACCACACCCGACTCAGTTGATGATGTTCGTAAGATCCGTAGCCACTCTCTTGGCATTCATGGAGCACAGCAGCACTGCTTCAGGATACCGAGTTGCATAGTCCACTACAATAAGAATGAACCGGTATCCGACAGCACTCTTCTCCAGTGGGTCAACTATGTTGACTCCAATTTACTCAAAGTTGTACACTTACAAGCGGGAGGGGGGAATCAATGGGGCTCTCTCAGCTGGCCAAGGTGCGGTGAGCTGGCACTTTGGGCATGAGACACAGAAATCTGCCACATCTTGGTAGACCCCTGGCCAAAAGAACCGGGCTAAAATCTGGGCTAGCATCTTTTCCCTTTCAAGGTGCCCAGACACAGGTATGGCATGGGCAAGTCGCATAACTTTCCTCTGGTACCGTCTGGGCACCAAGAGCTGATGTCGGATCTCTTCTGTCGGTTGGTCTTTCTATATGTGGTACAGACAGTCACCTTGAATCTCAAAGCGTGGGAACCATCCCGCTTGGTGGGGTTCAACAGTCTCCCCTTTTACTGCCACCACCTGGGTGTATGCCCAACTCAGAGTGTTGTCAGCCTGTTGCTCCTCCACAAAGTCAGGATCTCTGATTTGAGTAATGGGGGGAGCTCCCCTCCTGGCTGGGATGGGGCCTGGTTGGCTTGGGTTGATGCTGAGGACTGGGAAGTCCCTTCACCAAGGCCAGCAAGCTCCTCCACCCCCAAAAGTGTCACATCTTCAGGCCAGTCGGGCACCAGAGGTAGTTCTGCTAACAATTGTCCCAAATAGTTCCATTTGCTGCCTAAAATAACTGGGTAGACCAGGGTCGGGGCCAGACCAACCATCAGGGGCCCCTCACGTGTTCTCACCGCTAAAGTCACTTCTGTGTGGGGGTAGGCCCTCACATCCCCATGCACGCACTGTAACATAATGGTGCCCTGGGTTGGGCCAGGATTAGGCACCACTGTCCTTCGTATCAGGGTCTCCCCAAGTTCTGGGCCGAGTACGGGCCCAGGATGGACCTCTGGTGGACCTTTGGGTAATGGCTCCGGACTGCTGAGTTGTGGGGGTCCTGGCACCTCTGGATCCTCGATCCCTCCGAAGCTCTGGTAGGGAGGAAGGATGGCGACTTTCCTCATGATCCTGGGGTCTGTAGGTGGTTCTCCCCTTTAGGGGCATGGGGCTCTTGGTTCCAGCCGACACCGAAGGGGGCCTAATCTTGGGGGACTTGCCAGCTAGGTAGTTCTCCATGTGCTGGATGGCATCTATCATGGTGTCAGGGTGATGTCGCAACACCCACTCTCTTCCACCAGGGGGTAGGATCCGGACAAGCTGTTCTAGCTGGACCCGCTCAGCAACCTGCACCCCCGTCTTTGCTTCTGGTTTGAGCCATCTCCAGCATGAGTTGTGCAGCTTCTCGACGACCAGGGAAGAGTTGCCAGAATGTTTCCTCCAAGATATCTAGAGCGTCAAGGATTGCTGCCTTAACTTGGGCACAGTCCTTGGCAGCGGCGGAGTCTGAAGCACGATATGTGGTCTGCGCTACCCTGGTTAAGTATGGGGCCAGCACTGCAGCCCATTTGTCTCAGGATCACCAGGCTACCATGGCCACAAGCTTGAAAGTCTCTAAGAAAGCCTCAGGATCATCGTCAGGCCCCATTTTGGCAAGTCAGATGGGGCGGGGTTTGGTAGCTCTCCTGGACTCCACCTGTTGGACTAGCTGCTGCTGCTGCTGTTGGGCTGCCAGTTCACGAATTAGCTGCTGCAGTTGTTGTTGTTGATGGTGGATGTTTTGCTCGGCCACTCATTTCAGCAGCTGTTCCAGCCCCATTCAAGGATTTGTCCTCGGGACAGCACAGGGTCAGCACTCGAAGAAGAACTTTATATTCAATTTTCTCATCGCACACAAAGTATTTGAGTTCACGTATATGTGTGCAGTGCTAGGTGTTAATGGTATAGTCGCCTATTCTTGTTGCTCTTATTTGATTAATTCCCTGAATGCCAGGACTCTGCCTAGGATGGATTTGGGAGCCATGTCCACACTATTGACAACCCCATATGTTCAAAATTAATAAATCAGGCCCCAAAATCCCTAGGTTGGCTTAAAAATCATGACATTTTTTAAATAAATGCTAGATTATTTTAAACTTTTTTTTCTGAGCCTTTAAGGATTCACATTTTCAAGTTTTTCTCTGTAACCATGAGGGGCTAGAAAGTTTCTTTTAAAAAAATGAAAACTGAAATTCATATCTCATCGTATGTCTCCCGGAGCTAAGGCTGAAAGAAAAACACCAAATATTGTAAGTTTCACTATACAGTTGCAGGAACTGGCAATATTGTCTACAATACACTGGGCTCAATTCAAAGGGTGGTATGTGAGGTGGCAATATGTTAGTCTTTCTTACATTCAGACTTTTTTTTACACCCATTTCCTGATATGTTAAGTGAGTCTAAGGGTATGTCTGCACAGGAAATGAAGGTATGTTTGTAGCACAGGTCAGTATAATTTATGCATGAAAGAAGGGTAAGCTAAGATTGTGATTCTCTTAGGCCTCCTCATGCTCAGTTAAACTGAGCAAGCTGAATTAAAATATATTACATCACCTCTAAATTTGTCCCAGTAAGTCAGATCCTCTCTCTTCCTTATGATGACATAGACTCACAGGAGCGGGTCTGAGTAGGTCTAGGGCAGGGATTCTCAAACTTCATTGCACCACAACCCCCTTCTGACAACAAAAATTACTACACGACCTCAGGAGGGTGGACTGAAGCCTGAGCCCTGCTGCCCAGTGAGGCGGGGGGGCGCAAAGCCGAAGTCCAAGGGCATCAGCCCCATGTCAGGGGCTTGTAACCTGAGCCCCGCCATCCAGAGCTGATGCCCTCAGGCTTCAGCTTTGGCCCCGGTCGGTGGGGCTTGAGCTTCAGCTTCAGCCCCGGGCCCCAGCAAGTCTAACACCAGCCCTGGCAACTCCAGTTATACAAAGGAGCCTGATTATCTGCTGCCTTTCATGTTGTGTAATCATTTACACCAGTGCAGAATGTGTGCAAAGTGAATGTGAGCTACTACCAATCAGATGATATAATATTCAAGGCAGTGGAAAATTAGGCCCGGGGGCTTAAGGGCTTGTCTATACAACAAAACTGTACTGGTTTATCTACTTTGGTTAAAAAACTGATTTAAGTTAAACTGGTGCAATTTATATGTGTGGACAAGGCTTCAGTTACACCACATTGCACATCACCTCTGAATTTGGGCCATGATGTGTAATATATTTGGGGACATATAAATTTACAGTAAGTGTAAGTTACATATTAAGCTCACATGGCTCTAAATGAGTCTAAGGCCAAAATTTGTAAACTAGGGGTTCTAAAGTCAGGTTCCTAAATATGTATTTAGGCACATTTAGACTCTAAATATAGAGTTAGGAACTTAACTTTAGCTTGAAAATATTGGCCAGAATCTAAGGAAGTCTAAATTGGTGTGTGCAGGTTGGTTGAACCCCTTAATTTTATGATCATTCATTACCTAACAATCAATCATTTTTTTAAACCCTGTTTTCTACTTAGGAAGCCTGTACTGTATTAAGTGGGTCCTGTAGTTTCAAAATGTCTTTACTGCATATTCCTTAGCCAAAAATACTGGAGTTAAGACTGGAATACTTACCAATAGCTTAAAAGAGTTTAACACACACACACACAAACTAAAAGAACAAAAATGAATAAAAAAACAACATAAAACAGTGTATCTATCAAAATCCAAACATTTATCAATTCAGTGAAAAGGTTAAAACATTTAAAGCACACATATGCTCAGAATAAGGCACCTAAATCCTGTTAACTCTTCAACCAGAGCAATGCTTTGGAAAAAACAGAATTGGTTTGCATTTCACTCTGTAAATCAAGTTAAACTTCCTCCCTCAGGTTCCCTACTTTGATTCCTGCTCTACCTCATAGTTTTGCCTCTTTGTAGCTCTCCTTCCAAGGTTCGCAGCATCTGTTGCAGACCGTGGTAGGTCAGCTAAAACCATGTGCCTATTAGAGAATGAGGTCCACAACAGCTCCTGACAATTTTTAAAAATCTGAGGGGTAGAAAATATGGGACTTTGAGCAGAATTAAGATTTGGAAATGGTCAGGAGAGAGGAAAGGAGAGCAGAGGTTTTGAGGGAGATGGCTGTGGACTTGGAGCCAAGAAGGCTGCAGGACCTGTCCTGGTCCAGGGAGCCTGCATGCTCAGTAAACACTATGAAATGGGGTAGTAGAGAAGTCCTGGAAATTCACTTTTACTTTTGTAGGTTTGTATATTTGGCTTTAGCTTTCATAACCAATGGTGCATTTATTACTTGCTACTTAGTGGCCTAATAGAAAAGAATTAGAGGTTTAACTCCTGAAAGGGAAATTTTTATTTCTGGTTCTGATTTTGCCCAAAATACGTTCCCTATAAATCCTGTCATATAATTTATTGGTTGAAAAGTATAAATTATAATCAACATGCCTTTCACTGAATTTAGTTGTGGGGAAATCTGCAGTTGACTTTTAGTCTTGTTTGCCAACTGTTGTATATTATTAGCTCTGAGGAATGTTACCACAGGGTATAATTCAGAAAGTTAAAAAAAAATCACTGCCTGTAATCACAGTGTTTGGGGTGAGTAGCTCTAGTGACAATCCTATGGACAGAAATGGCTCAATTTCTTGGCAGGGTAATCTGAAATTAAAGCAAAATGATACAGTAGTTATGGATATTTAAGTCATGAGGATGTAAGTTAAAACGATACTATTTTGGTCTGAAAAACAGTTTAATGAAAAAAACCCCAAACAAAACAACAAATATGCCCCACAACAACAAAGAACTCCCCAAAATAATAAAGAAAAGTAAACCCATATTAAATATTTTAGTTCCAAACACTGATTAGCTCAGAATCATATTTGCTTGCCTATGGTTTATCATAAAGTTAATGGTGCTTTGACTCAGAGTCTTTCCTTACAGACCAAAAAAGCCTTTAATAAACATAACGATCCCATATCTACCTTTAGGTATACTCTGCAGCTTCCTGGATTTACACCTGCGAATCTGAGGGCAGAATTGGAACCTACCAATCATTTATTTACTAAGAGATGTGAAAGATGTCATCCGTACAGACAGTACACTTGTTATGAGCTGTTAATGGCTTGTGAAAGGATTTAGACATCAACCACCTGATTTCAAATAAAAATACCAAGGAGTGCAAACTGTAAACTGTATTTTATACAAAAAGGAAAACAAAATAGAAAATCAGTAAACAGTGAGAGGTAGAAAGATTACAAGCAAAAATTAGAAGTTTAGAGTATTGTCGTTTAACATCCCAAATGTATGGTGTCTTTCATCCCAAAGGATTTTACATATGACATAGGAATTGCTGCACATACTGCAGTAATGCAACATCCTCTGGGGTAAAACTAAGCAGTTGCTTAACTAAACATCTAACAAGTGGACCAGAGATGGAAACCAGACCAAAAAAAAACTATGTGTGGTGCTGGGGACTTTGAATCAAACTTGCAAGTCCAGAGCTGAAGACCACAGTTAGGAGTGTATCTGTTTGCCTAAACTTGCCAAAATATTTAAATCCCTAGACTCATTCATTTTTTATTTAGCCACCTAAATAGGTGGCCAGACTTTCAAAAGTATTGAGTTTCCGTAACCCACACTGAAATAAATGGGAAGCACTAAACTCTCAGCAATTTTGAAAATAAGAACTCTTATTCACTCACTTAAAGATGGACGTAGAAGCCCAAATCTAGGCTATCATTTTTAATAACTTGGCCACCGATTGTCTAGACTTGATGTTGACAAGCAACTCTGACTATTAGGGCAAAATGTTCCAGGTCAAAATAAGGAAGGATAGTCCAGTGATCCATTTAGGAGAAGTGAAGAATAATAAGTTGCTTCCATATATGGGCCTCCACTTCCTCCTACCTTACAGTCTAAACCGAACCCCTACAAATGAGGGAAAGGAAAAAAGCTACCACCAAAAAAAGCACTTCTACTACTAGCCCCCGAAAGAAACTGCGGGACCTGTGGGCAGCAACATTTAGCAGGTAAAATACTGCACACTTTTATGCTACAAACTTCCTTTTTAGCTATGATCTCTAACAAACACCAACAACATAAGCAGGTCAAATAACGGAGAACTTAAAGATCTTACAAGTCATATTTTAAAAAACTGAGACCTATGTAGAAATACACAGATAGTTTTGAGTATAAATAGATAGTTGAACCTACATATCTAATCACATTCACAAGCTACTATTATGTGCATGTAATCACAGCAATTGCATGTACAAATATAGACATCTACTTTTAAAAAACTGAACACTAAATGTTCATAAATGTAGAACAAATAATAAAACACACAAACAGCTACTTTTAATCAATCTGTTCTAGGTAAAATAACAGTTTGAAAAACAGGGATGTTATTGAACTGATAGAGCAATATATCTCTGCTGTGCATTATTATATGTCTCTCTGGAAATGTATATAGAATTAGCTCCAAAGTCAGCTTTCCTAAAAACTAAACAGTGATGTAATGACTGAAGCAGTGGTTTTCAACCTGTAACCCCTGGGCTGCTTGTGGCCCAATCACCACACAGCTGCAGCCCATGTGACATCCTCAGGGCCATACAGGGAGTATATATGTTGTGTGGATGCGGCCCACATAACACATAGAGAGCTCCATATGTGGCGCACAATGGTAAACAGATTGAGAACTGCTGGACTAAACGACAAATAGGTAGGCATTTTTTAGAATCATATCAATACCAAATCAATCTACTGATTCACAAGACTATTCCATATTGTCCATTTAATTTGCAGTAATCTACAAAGCTATAAATCAATTCCCACCTCACAAAACCCATCTTGTTTATTTATACGATTTTTTAATACAATTGGTATTTTAATAGCATTTATTTAGTCTTTTATAAAAAAAATTGAACTCTATTTGCAAATAACACATCTTGTGTTCTCAATCCAATTTCCAGTGGACAGATCATAGAATCATAGAAGATTAGGGTTGGAAGAGACCTGATGAGGTCATCTAGTCCAACCCCTTGCTCAAAGCAGGACCAATTCCCAACTAAATCATCTCAGCCAGGGTTTTGTCAACGTGGGCCTTAAAAAGCTCTAAGGATGGAGATTCCACCACCTCCCTAAGTAACCCATTCCAGTGCTTCACCACCCTCCTAGTGAAATAGTGTTTCCTAATATCCAACCTAAATCTCCCCTACTGAAACTTGAGACCATTGCTCCTTGTTCTGTCATCTGCCACCACTGAGAATAGCCTAGCTCCATCCTCTTTGGAACCCCCCTTCAGGTAGTTGAAGAGTGCTATCAAATCCCCCCTCACTCTTCTCTTCTCCAGACTAAATAACCCCAGTTCCCTCAGCCTCTCCTCGTAAGTCATGTGTCCCGGCCCCCTAATCATTTCTGTTGCCCTCCGCAGGACTCTCTCCAATTTGTCCACATCCTTTCTGTAGTGACCAATAGAGGAGAATAACCGCTTCCCTCGATCTGCTGGGAATGCTCCTACTAATGCAGCCCAATATGCTGTTTACCTTCTTGGCAACAAGGGCACACTGTTGACTAATATCCAGCTCTCGTCCAATGTAATCCCCAGATCCTTTTCTGCAGAACTGCTGTTTAGCCAGTGACTCTGCAACACTTAATTCTTCTGTCCTAAGTGCAGGACTCTGCACTTGTCCTTGTTGAACCTCATCAGATTTCTTTTGGCCCAATCCTCCAATTTGTCTAGGTCACTCTGGACCCTATCCCTACCCTCCAGCATATCTACCTCTCCCACCATCTTAGTGTTATCCACGAACTTGCTGAGGGTGCAATCCATCCCATCATCCAGATTATTAATAAAGATGTTGAACAAAACTGGCCCCAGGACAAACCCCTGGGGCACTCCGCTTGATTCGGGCTGCCAACTAGACATTGAGCCGTGGATTACTACCCGTTGAGCCTGACGATCTAGCCAGCTTTCTATCCACCTTATAGTCCATTCATCTAATCCATACTTCTTTAACTTGCTGGCAAGAATACTGTGGGAGATCGTATCAGTGCAATTAAATAAGAGCACATGTCAAATGGAGCATTTTCTGAGTTTCAACAAGTTTAGTGTTGAACAGCAATATCCTTTTTCAAGGAGAATGCAGCTGAAGGAAACTAAGGGCCTTTGTAACTTTCCTGTCACAGTGTTTGAGTGCGCATGGCCATGAAATGAGATTGCTTCATTAGAAAACTTTCTCTGTGAGGTGATATAAACACTATAAGGAATAGCTGAGCTGGAAATTTTTATCCACTGGTAACTGAGGGAAAACTCTTCAGTGATATTCTGCTCATTCACCTTTCTTAGCCCCTATCTTCTATAACTCACAAAGAAAAGATCCATAACAGACAAAAATCTTTATGGACTCATCTATTTTATAGCAAGCTTCTTCCCTCAGCATATCCATAAAGCAGAGACACAGGATTCTTCCAAAATGCTCAGAAGAGCTCTAGGAAAAGAGCTTGGCTACTTACTGCATGCATTGGTGTACCACAGCCTCAAGAACATATGGTGTGCTGGCTAGCAGGTATGCTAGGCTGTGCAGCATGCTCTAGCTGTGTGGTGTCCTTTCTGTAGCCAGGTTTATTCTGAATTATCTTTCTCTAGACCTGCATTGCCCTACACCTCCTCACCTCAATTCCCACCTGGCCACATCTGTTAAGGGAATTATTTCACCATTAGTGAGGAACTGCCATGCTCTGCAATGACATTCAACCTCTACCTAACATAAAACAGCAGCAGCACTCTTGATCATTGTCTAAAGAGACTCTGTTGTGATAATGATTTTTTTTAAAGAGACTTTTAATCTGTACCAGAAGCAGTACTATTGACCAAATCCTGCAGCCTATACCCAGGTCTTATGCAGCAGCAACTCCCACTGAAAGACAATGAAAGTTTTCCTTGAGTAAGAGCTATGTGATAGGTCACTTTATATATTAGTGGGTGTCACTTACAGTTACCCAAGTGGAGAAAACACAGGGAAGGGGAAATCAAAAGAGAGAAAAAGGAAGAAAGGGCACAAAAGCAGATGCAAGTAACATCATCAAAACGGGGAAGCAGACTAGAATTAAAGATGTGACAGTTCAAGCATTATGCTGTCTAATATACAATTTTCCTTCCAGTGATCCAGAAAAGGGACCCAGATTATTTCAAAGTATGAGAGTTTTTGGTTATGTTCAGAAGGTTGGCAAGTCACATAGGGGAAAGATCCATAGCTCCTTGGATGCTGGAGCAGTAGATCTCCACTGGATTGTATTGTTTCATTTGTCAAAGAAATATTTATGTAAAATTATCTAAGCACCTTGGGGCACTGACAATTTTTTAATTCTATTTTTGTAAAGAGCCTACCACAATGTCTGTGAGTAGAGCCCCTGTGAGCTATTATAATTCAAATAATAATAATAATAACCATCATCACAATCATCGCCACTACCAGGTGGTATTCTGACCATTGAATTGAAAACACTCTAGAAAATAAAGAGGGTGAGATTTTACAGGATCTAGCAATTGTCAGAGACCGAACAGTGCAGGCCCATAGGCAGGATATAGTTGTTGTCAAAAAGAAGACAAACAAGTCCATGTTAATTGGTATTGCCATATCATCATCATCATCATCAGCAACAGCAAAAAGAAACAAGAAGAGAAGATGTTGCAGTATGAAGAACTATGCCATGAAGTGGAACAATTATGGAAAACTAGAATAAAGGTGATCCCAATGATTATTGGAGCTCCTGGAGTGATCCCTAAGGGTATAAACAAGCAGCTCAAGAACACGTCAGGAGTGCAAGACATCATGATTGGTGATCTCCAGAAATCAGCGCTATTAGAGACTGCATGAATTTTAAGGAAAGTCAAAGGAGAATGAGTACATCTGAGCACCTAAAATGCAGGAATTCTGTGGAGAGTTTAAAAACAAAAAACTTCTGATCACCTGAACCTACAGAGTCAGTTTGTGGTCTAGATTTATTGCTGACTCATAGGCAGTAGCTTTCCCCTTTTTATGCTTAAAGATTTTGAATGTTGTGAAGGCTCTTTGTTTTTGTTTTTTAAATCCCTATGGTGTAAAACTGAAGGATAACAATAATATTGCCAACGTAATGGAAAATGCAAATACTGGTAAAAGCTAGAATGTCTGTTACAGTGATTTCAGACAGAATGGAGAGGACTCATTAACAGTATCTGTGTACTTCGGGTTGGACCAAAATAGCCAAAGTGCCAGAATACTCTTAGGGCTAGTCTACACTTACCGTCCGGGTCGACGCGGTGAGTTCGACTTCTCGGAGTTCGAACTATCGCGTCTGATCTAGACGCGATAGTTCGAACTCCGGAAGCGCCGCGGTCGACTCCGGTACTCCACCACTGCAAACGGCGGTGGTGGAGTTGACAGAGGAGCCGCGGAGTTCGACCCCGCCGTGTCTGGACGGGTGAGTAGTTCGAATTAGGGTACTTCGAATTCAGCTACGCTATTCACGTAGCTGAATTTGCGTACCCTAATTCGAACCCCCTTTTTAGTGTAGACCAGGCCTTAGATTGAGGTCAGGAAGGGAAGAATTGCATATAAAGGTAGCTTTGTGAACAAGTATTGCCAAATGCAAAGCTATTTGTAGCATATTCTCAATTTCGAAAGCTAAATGAATCATGAAGCCAAACTGTCAGCATCTTCAAGCCAATAATATAGTAACTGGAAAAGGAGAGTGTTATTTACAGCCGGTAGGTTAATACTTACAGCCTGCTGGTCAGTTTTCATATGTACAACAAGAATACTTTGCACTTACACAGCACCTTTCAGTGGAAACCTCAATCCACTTTTAAAGAGAGATGGTTGACAAAACCAGACCTGGAGGGCAGTTTGCTTTGCAGCAAAATTCAAGATTTTTGACTTCTTTTGATTTTTTGGGAGTTGAAGATGATGGAGGTTTATATAAGGAATGTTATTGGGTGAAGGAAAACATTGGGTTACATAGGGAGGTGGTGGAATTTCCATCCTTAGAGGTTTTTAAGGTCAGGCTTGACAAAGCCCTGGCTGGGATGATTTAGTTGGTGTTGGTCCTGCTTTGAGCAGCGGCTTGGACTAGATGACCTCCTGAGGTCTCTTCCAACCCTGATCTTCTATGATTCCATGATTAGGGCACATATGGACATAAAGGGTCATTAAATAGGTACATTTTCAAAGCAAATGTTATAGCAAGAGAGGTTTTACTACTTCTACTACAAACTCTGCCAGTTATGGATGTGGTAGATCCATATGTCCTTCCAACCATCTGGCTGTGAGAATTTATAAAGTGCTTGTCACCATAGTAGCTAACTCCTGGAAAAAATGGTTACTTAACTGTATTTTTACTGTTGTCCTTTGAGATGTGGATACAGACATGTATTCCACTCAGTTACGCATGTGTCCAGCATGCTGGAGACAGAGAACTTTTGCATAGCAGTACCGGTCAGGGTAGCGCTCACACCCTCTAGCCCTCAATGCCCCTCCCTCCCTTGGCTATTTAAGGGCAGCTGCAGTTTACTTCAGTTCCTTTGCACTGAAAATCAAACCTAGAGACTCTGACGCAGAGGGATGAAGGGTGGGTTGCGGAATATATGTCTGCATCTACATCTTGAAGAAGAGTCCCAGAATAGGTAAGTCAGTTTTTATTCTGAGAGTGGTTGGAGATGTGTATTCCACTCAGGTGACTCACAAGCAGGAATAGAAGGAGCTGGGGCTCAGAGTTTACTTAAACAGTGACTGCAGAACTGCCCTTTCAAAGTTTGCATCTGACCTAGATGCAATCATAATAGCATAACATCTGCTAAAAGTATGCCCAGAAGACCAGGTCATGGCCCTCCAAACATCCAGTGTAGAAACGTCATTGAGAAATGTGACGGAAACTGCTTGGGCCCTTGTCGAATGACCCACCAGTATTTCTGGAGTCAAGTATCAGAGGGGTAGCCGTGTTAGTCTGGATCTGTAAAAGCTTTCTAGAGATGTTGTCTGAACTACCCTATATGCCACCATATTGCAGGAAGTGATTCATCAGGAAATCATCTATGTGTAGACCACCTGACTCTTCATCTGATCCACATAGGAAACTGTAGGGAGCCGCCCTGGCTCCCCGCCGAGCCGGAGTGGCAACCGCCGCATTCTCCACTGGAAGGGGCGGGGCCAGGCCGAGTTCGCTCCGTCCCCAGCTGCGGGAGAGGCGGACCAGGGAGTACAAAGGGCGGGGCCCTTTGCTCCGTCAGGGTGGCACAACGGAGGGAGGCGGACGCTGACGCTGCGCTGCTCCCTCCCGACCTGGCTGCCGACCCCTAGAAGGGGAGACGCGGGACCCAGGGAAGCCCAAACCAGAGAACGGATGGGACTCCGTGGACTGCCCGGCACGGACTGCTCCGAGAGCCAGGAGGATCCGGAGCCCGTGGAGGAGCTGCAGCTGCCCACCGCGGTCTATCCGACCGAACCCGAGGTGCGTGTACCCGAACTATTACCCGCGTTCCCCTGATAGAGGGGTACGCTAAAGACTACTGCCAGCGCTCCCCTGCCTGAGGGGCGCGCTGCGAACTACGGCCAGCGTCCCCCTGCTAGAGGGGTACGTTAAAGACTCCTGCCGGCGCTCCCCTGCTTGAGGGGCGCGCTGCGAACTACGGCCAGCGTTCCCCTGCTAGAGGGGTACGCTAAAGACTCCTGCCGGCGCTCCCCTGCTTGAGGGGCGCGCTGCGAACTACGGCCAGCGGTCCCCTGCTAGAGGGGTATGCTAAAGACTCCTGCCAGCGCTCCCCTGCCTGAGGGGCGCGCTACGGGCCCCAGGCAGTAAGAGAGCGGAGACCCCTCCCTCACCGCTGGCGGCGGTAGCCGAGACCGCCCGGCTTACAGTGGCACCTGACCAGGGACTTGAACCATCCCTGTCGGAAGGGATCAGAGCCAGGACGCGGTTGATGCCCTGGGTAGGAGATAGAGGTAGAAGCCCTTATTAAGTTCCTGGCCGAAAGCCAGCAGCAGCAGCAGCAGCAGCTCGTGCAGCAGCTGGGGGCCCACCAGCAGCAGCTACTTCAGACCTTGGGGGTCCAGCATCGGGAGCAACAGACCCAATGCCTCCAGCAGCTCGCCACCCTGTGGCCGGGCCCCAGTGGCGTCCCACCGGGGGGGCTGCTTCCCCTGCACCCCCTGCACCACCAGTTCGTCTGGCCAAGATGGGGCCCGAGGATGACCCCGAGGCGTATCTCGTCACCTTGGAGCGGGTGGCGGCAGTAGCCGGGTGGGCACCGGACCAGTGGGCGACTCTCCTCGCCCCCTATTTGACGGGGCCTGCGCAGAAGGCTTACAGGGGACTCCTTGACGATGAGGCTCGGGTTTATGCGCAAGTGAAAGCCGCCATCTTGGACGCTTTTGACATTACCCCCGAAACCTTTCGACGGCGGTTTCGGGGAAAGCGGTAACCTCCAGGCGCCCGGCCCCGGGCCATCGCCCAGGAACTAAAGGACGCAGCTAGCAGGTGGCTACAGCCTGAATGTAGAACCGCGGCGGAAGTGACAGAACAGATCGTCCTGGAACAGTTCATACACATTCTCCTGACACCCGGACGGGCGTGGGTGCTGCGGCACCGACCTCAAACACTGCGCGCGGCAATTACCCTCATGGAAGACTTTCTAGAAGCCGAGGCCCCTCTAGGGCCGGCCGCCCGCGGCCACCCGGCAGGACCGGGCACTCAGAGACTGGAGAGGGGCCCCAGCTCCAAGCCTGGGACCCCGCCCCGGGTCCGGCAACCAGAAGGCGGCGGGACCTCTTTTCCCCGACCCCCAGAGACGCCACTGTGTACCGGCTCCGGACGCTGGGTCCGACCCCCAGGACCTGGCCAACCCCGCGGGGCCCCCGGCATCCCCACCCGTTCCGGGTGCCCGGAGCTAGGCCCCTGCTTCCGGTGTGGCGAGAACGGCCACCTGCAATGAGACTGTACGGCAATGGAGTGTGACTTTGGCCACGTCTATGCTGGGGAGGGTCGAGCCCGCCCGACCTCAGCGGCCAAAATAACGGCTCCCATGGAGGTCGCCGGGACCCACGTGGTGGGTCTGATCGACTCCGGTTGTGGACAAACTCTTGTTCGGCAGGCACTCCTTCCGGAGGGCCAGCAGACCACAGGGGAGGTTCGGATCCAGTGTATCCATGGGGACGTGAGACCGTACCCCACGGCTCAGATCCCGCTCACGCTGAACGGAGCAACCCAGCTACTGAGCGTGGCAGTGGCCTCGTCCCTGGCCTATCCGGTTATTCTAGGCCAGGACTGGCCAGGTTTTGTCGACGTGCTCCGATCCGTGGGCCCGGCCGAGGCGTTTGAGGGGGCGTCCTCAGAACCCGATATCGGCCCCAGTACCCAGGCCAATCCGGACGCTGCCCCCTTTCTCATCCCCGGCCCGGACGGACGAGGGACCGGCGGCCCCGCTGAGGACACCGTGGACTTTAGCCGGGATCAACGGGAGGACCGTACCCTACGGTTCGCCTACGAACAGCTGGCCCGAGTCGAGGGGGATGTCGTGGACGCCCGCCGAACTACCCAGTGGCCTAAGTTCGAACTTAGCCACGACCGCCTTTACCGCGTGGAGCGAGACCATCGAACCGAGGAGGTCCGGACCCAACTCGTGGTTCCCCGCATTCACCGGCGGGCCGTCCTGAAGCTGGCCCACGACATCCCGGCCGCAGGCCATCTAGGACCGGAGAAAACCGCAGCCAGGGTCCTGGCCAAGTTCTTCTGGCCCGGTATTCACCGCGAGGTGAAGGACTACTGTATGTCCTGCCCGGACTGCCAACACGCTGCCTCCGCGGGTGTCCGGAAGGCCCCTTTGGTCCCCTTACCCATTGTGGGTGTGCCGTTTGAGCGGGTAGCGATGGACCTGGTCGGGCCCTTCCCCAAAAGTCAGGCGGGGCATCAATACATTCTGGTCATGATGGATTACGCCACCCGCTTCCCTGAGGCCGTTCCCTTACGCAGTATCACCGCGCGCACTATTCCGCAGAGCTTCTGAAGATCTTTGCCAGGGTGGGCCTCCCTCGGGAGATTCTCACCGACCAGGGAACCAGCTTCACGTCTAAGCTGTTCCATCAAGTATGTGCCCTCCTAGGGATCAGGAAACTACAAACCTTGGTCTACCATCCCCAGACGGATGGACTCGTCGAGCGGTTCAACCGCATCCTGAAGGGGATGCTGCGACGCTTCCCCACCAGGACCTCCGCCAGTGGGATCAACTACTTCCCCCTTTGTTACTGGCGATCCGGGAAGTTCCGCAGGCTTCCACAAAATTTTCGCCATTTGAGCTCCTCTATGGGCGACGACCCCACAGCGTGTTGGACCTCCTGAGGGAGACGTGGGAACACACGCCGTCCGCGACGCAGGGCCTCCTGCAGTATGTCCTACGACTACAGGGGCGTCTAGCACAGGTGGGTGAGCTGGCCAGGGAAAACCTAAGCACTGCCCAGAGAACCCAGGAGGGGCAATATAATCAGGGCGCTCAGGCCCGAACGTTTGAACCGGGAGATCGCATCCTCCTCCTACTTCCCTCGGAGGAATCAAAACTCTTCGCCCGCTGGCAGGGCCCCTATGAGGTGCTCCGACGACTGGGCCCGGTCACTTATGAAATCCGGCAACCAGGCCGCCGGAAGGAAAAACAGGTTTATCACATAAACTTATTGAAGCCCTGGAAGGAACGGGAAGGGCTACTAATTGCCCCGTACCCCCCCGAGCCAGACCTGGGGCCGGGACTTCCTGAGGTCTCTGAAAGTGGCGGGCCCCAGCTCGCCGAGATGCTCACCCAAATCCAAGCTACCTGCTTAATAAACGCGTTCCCCACGACCTTCACCACAAAGCCCGGAAGAACTACCCTGGCCCACCATGTGATCCAGACCGACCCCGGGGTGGTAGTCCGGGGGACGACCCGGCCATTGCCTAAGCGAATGCGGGAGGCCGTGGAAGAGGAAGTCCGAGCAATGCTGGAGCTGGGGGTTATTGAACGCTCCCAGAGTGAGTGGCGGAGCCCTGTCGTCCTTGTCCCCAAGCCCGATGGGAGCCGGCGATTATGCATTGACTTCTGGAGGGTCAACGCCGTTTCGAAGTTTGATGCTTACCCCATGCGCCGCGTAGACGAGCTCCTGGAGCGACTTGGGGACGCCCGGTATATCACCACCCTAGACCTTACGAAAGGATATTGGCAGATCCCCTTGGAGTCGCGATCCAAGGAGAAGACTGCCTTTGCCACCCTTTCTGGACTCTATCATTTCACCCGAATGCCCTTCGGCCTCCATGGGGCCCCGGCAACCTTCCAGCGGTTGATGGATCGGGTCCTGCAGCCACATACTACATACGCTGCGGCCTACCTGGATGATGTGGTCATCTATGGCAGCCACTGGGAGGACCATCTCAACCAGGTAGCGGCTATCCTCCGCGATCTTCGCGCCGCCGGGCTTACAGCCAATCCCAAGAAATGCCAAATCGGGTGCGAGGAAACCACGTACCTGGGCTACATGTTGGGTCGGGGACTGGTACGGCCCCTCGTCGGGAAGGTCCAAGCACTCCAAGAATGCCAGCCGCCGACTACGAAGAAACAGGTACGGCAGTTCTTGGGCTTAGCTGGTTATTACCGGCGGTTCGTACCTCACTTCGCAACCCTTACGGCCCCTTTGACCAACCTCTTGACTAAGAATAGCCCCCGCCGAGTGTGCTGGTCAGCCGACTGCGAGGAGGCCTTTCAAGCGGTCAAAGCCCGGCTGTGTAGCGAGCCGGTACTTTTCAGCCTGGACTTTCATCGCGATTTTGTTGTACAGACCGACGCCTCCGACGTGGGGCTTGGGGCGGTCCTCTCGCAGGAGGTGGACGGGGAGGAACACCCAGTTGTTTACCTAAGCCGGAAGCTGTTCCCCAGAGAGCGGAACTACTCCGTCCTGGAGAAAGAGGCCCTGGCGGTTAAGTGGGCAGTGGACGCCCTCCGCTATTACCTCCTGGGAGCCCCCTTTACACTTATTATGGACCACGCCCCCCTGAAATGGCTCAACGAGATGAAGGACACAAATCCCCGGCTTCAACGGTGGTACCTCACGTTACAACCCTACGCCTTTTCGATCCACCATCGGGCGGGACGCGAACACGTCAACGCGGATTTCCTGTCCCGCCTCGGCGAGGCTAGGGATACCAGCCCCGAGGAACGGGAGCTGGATTTGAGGGGTGGGGTATGTAGGGAGCCGCCCTGGCTCCCCGCCGAGCCGGAGCGGCAACCGCCGCATTCTCCACCGGAAGGGGCGGGGCCAGACCGAGTTCGCTCCGTCCCCAGCTGCGGGAGGGGCGGACCAGGGATTACAAAGGACGGGGCCCTTTGCTCCGTCAGGGCGGCAGAACGGAGGGAGGCGGACGCTGACGCCGCGCTGCTCCCTCCCGACCTGGCTGCCAACCCCAGGGAGACGCGGGACCCAGGGAAGCCCAAACCAGAGAACGGACGGGACTCCGTGGGACTGCCCGGCACGGACTGCTCCGAGAGCCAGGAGGATCCGGAGCCCGTGGAGGAGCTGGAGCTGCCCGCCGTGGTCTATCCGACCAAACCCGAGGTGCGTGTACCCGAACTATTACCCGTGTTCCCCTGCTAGAGGGGTACGCTAAAGACTACTGCCAGCGCTCCCCTGCCTGAGGGGCGCGCTGCGAACTACGGCCAGCGTC
>ML199864.1:0-10741 GCA_004028625.2 Cuora amboinensis | reverse complement strand
GTACGCTAAAGACTCCTGCCGGCGCTCCCCTGCCTGAGGGGCGCGCTACGGGCCCCAGGCAGTAAGAGAGCGGAGACCCCCCCCTCACCGCTGGCGGCGGTAGCCGAGACCGCCCGGCTTACAGAGACAAAAAGTCGAGGCAATGAACAAAATGGTTTTGTCCTTTCTAGACAGAATGCAAAGCATAGTCTCACATCCAATATGTGAAGATACTGTTTCTCTGCATTTTAGTGACGTTTAGCAAAGAATACAGATAAGTATATTGTTGGATTAAGGAAAAACTCTGAAACCACTTTAGAGAAAAAAATTGGGTGAGATGTTAGGGCCACTTTGTCTCTGAAAAACTGAGGATACAGGGGCTCTGCCATTCGGACCTGCAGTTTACTTATTCATCTTGTGGCTGGTAAGGCAATAAGGAAGGCTGACTCTTAGGAAAGAGGGGATAGAGAACAAGTTTTCAGGGGCTCAAACAGTGGTTCCCTGAGGGCAGCCAGCACAATGTTATGATCTCACAAAGGAAGCATCCCTTTTACAGATGGAAAGAGGTGGACAACTCTTTTACTCCTGCGGGAATTCTGCACCACTGCACAAGTGAAGAATTAATGTCCCCCACAGATTTTACTCTTTCCCTGCAGAAAAATTGATTCACTTGCCCCTCCTGGGCAGACATTGGGGGGAGGAGGGCTGTGCATCTGGTTTGGGCTTCAGGAACAGCTGGGGAAGACATAAATCACTGCCTTGGGGGGCAGGGCAGGGCTCTCTCTGTCCCTCTCGCTCACTACCGTGGTGTGCGTGGAGCCAGGGAGAGGCAGGGCTGGGGATGCTCTCTAAACTGCCTCCCTGCCTTCCTAGTGAGTCTCTGTTTCCTTTCTCACTGACTCCTTCCCCATCCCAAATGTGAATCCTACCTGCCTCTTTTTCCACTGCCATAGATATAAGGTCAAATGCAGAGTTTATATACTCTATATCAGGCCTACACTATATGTAGAAACCAATTCTAAGAACTAAATAATTCTTCTAAAACTAGTGAAGGGCACCTATCAGAGACAAGAGATTAATAAATCTTGTTTATCTTTTTTGTTTGTTTGTTTTGTTGTTTTATGCGAATCCATTCTGGAATGATGGCAAATCAAAAAAGTTAACAGAATTTTTTAAACATTGTACTCTCTCACTATTTCAGCCTTCCTATCGCCAAAGCATCTTGTCCCATTTGCCTTCAACTTTACACATAATTCTGCTCTTGCAGAACATCCTGCCTGTGAAATTTCAAGACAAATTTGTTTAGCTTTGTTGAAGTTACGGGTGAATAAAAATGGGGCCTATAGTGGACAACTATTTTCAGTTTTGCAAATAAAAAGACTAGCATCTCTTCATAATAAAGCACCTCACATCAAACCACTTTGCATTAGTTGCTGATAAAATTCTGTAAACTGAATGGTAAAACAGTAAACTGCAAAGACTCTTTGCTATACAACAAAAATTGCCTGTAAAAACACTAAGCCAACTTTCCTACCCAAATACTCAAAAAAGGCTACAGACTCCATTTTCTACAAGAATTATATTTATGTGACCTACAGCCAGTCTTTTGATGGATTAATCCCTGTAATCCATCACTTGTTTTTTTTTCCCTGTGTGTCATGCGCCATTTTTATACTTCATACCAAAACTGCTGATGTTAAATTTCAGTATATGCCTAATATTACTTTTAGCCTTGCATTGCGCAAGCAGATTATGTGCACAGATATTAATCCTTTTTCTAAGTACTCTAAAGCCTCTTTAACAAATACCCATGCTGCCAAGCTACCACACACAAGCTCTTCATATACCAACATTCAGTATGTGAATGTGTCTATTATATTTCTATTCTTGTAAAGACCAAACAGTTTGAAAGAGAAAAGCATGAAACTTTCCCTATCCTTACTCCTAAGTAGAGCTCTTTATTTGTCAAAAAAGTAGGTTTGGTTCAACTGAAACCATCAGCAGATTTAACACAAATTTGCTGAATAGTTTTGGACCAAAAAAAAAAAGTAGGGGGCTAGATTCTGAAGGGGACTTAGGCACCAGTCACAAAACAACCAAAGAAGGAGGTGATGTTCCCCTGACATCCAGAAGCCCAGTGGGTCAGGCACTCACCTGGAATGTGGGAGACAGCTGTGGAACAGCTGTGATGCAGTCACAATTCGGTCCTTTCTTCCCCCAGCTCCATGGGGAAAATAAATAGGACAAGCCCTTTTACTGACACATCTTACCTTCTTCCTGGCTGGCTCAGCTGTTCTGGACAGCACATTGTGGGCGGGGGAGCCTTAAGCTCGGGCTCTGCCTGCTCCTCACCTCTGCCTGTCTTCTCCCCACACCTCAGGAGTAGTAGTTGCAGCTCTGCTCTCCCCCCTGGGCAAAGTTGTGTAATGAGGTTAGCATGAGGAGGGGAGTATGAAGGTTTTTAATGCTCCCTCACTCCGGTGTGTAGCTGAGCAACAAGGTTCACGAATGAGCCATAGGTGATTAAAGATAATAAACTGTAATGAATCTATTTCTGTTTGTTAGATTCTAATATGCTTATTAGGCTAGGTCCTCAGAAAACATCAATAGAGCTACATCAGTTTACATCAGTTTATTTATTCTGGATCCCAATAAGCTGCTAAAAGAACAAGTGTGTAAGCTATAATTTGTCATCTTCATTCTTCTAGGCAGGGCCGCCCAGAGGATTCAGAGGGCCTGGGGTCTTTGGTGGCGGGGGGTCCCCCGCTGCCGAATTGCCGCTGAAGACCCGGCACTTTGGTGGTGGGTCCTGCAGTGGAAGGATCCCCCACCACAGGTCTTCGGGGCACTTTGGCGGCGGGTCCCAGAGCGGAAGGGCCCTCTGCCACCGAATTGCCGCCGAAGACCCGGAGCGGAAGAAGCTCTGGGGGCCCGGGCCCCGCAAGAGTTTTCTGGGGCTGTCATAAACAGATAGTTAAGGGTTAAGGTCTCTTTTACCTGTAAAGGGTTAACAAGCTCAGTAACCTGACGGACACCTGACCAGAGGACCAATCAAGGGACAAGATAATTTCAAATCTCTGTGGAGGGAAGTCTTTGTCTGTGTTTTTTGTTTGGGTGTTGTTCTCTCTTTGGATCTAAGAGGGACCAGATGTAATTCCAGGCTCTCCAGGTTTCCTGAAGTATTCTTTTCTATTCAGTATAGTAAGTATTAGAAAGGCAGATTAGTCTTCTAATTAATTTCTGTATTTGCAAACGTGTGTTTGCTGAAACCCTATTTTATTTTATTTTTTGGTTGCTGTATTTGTCCTGATGCTAGCTCTCTAGTTTCATAAGTTATACCCTGTAAACATTTCCATCCTGATTTTACAGAGATATCTTTACTTTTCTTTCTTTAATTAAAAGATCTTTTCTTTTAGAACCTGATTGATTTCTTCCCTTGTTTGGAATCTCAGGGGAAGGGAGGGGAGAAGGTGAGTCCCTCTTTGTTTTGATTCAAGGGGTTTGAATCAAGGTGATCTCTCCCGATGACTAGGGGAGGGGGAAGAAGGTGGGGGAATGGTTTATTTCCCTTTGTGTTAAGATCCAAGGAGTTTGGGTCTGTGTTCCCCAGGGAAAGGTTTGGGGGAACAGGGAGTGTGCCAGACACTGAAACCTGGCTGGTGGCAGCAAGAACCAGATCTAAACTAGGATTTAAGTTTAGAGGAGCCCATGCAGGTCCCCATCTTGTGGACGCTAAAGTTCAAAGTGGGGAATAAACCTATGACAGGGGCCCCCGGAGCAAGTGAAGGACCCTGCTCCAGGGGCCCCGAAAAACTCTCGTGGGGGCCCCTGCGAGGCCCAGGGCCTGGGGCAAATTGCCCCTCTTGCCCCTCCCCGGGTGGCCCTGCTTCTAGGAAGTGTATACTGCATTTGGGGCCTGATCAAAAGCCCATTAAGTCAATAGCAATCTTTCCCTTGTGTGGACTTTCGATCAGGCATTTGAAGAGGCGTAACCCACAGCTACTTTTTTTTCCCCCCGTGACAGCCGAGAATCTCTCTGGACAGATCAAGGTAAGAAGCATATTGTGAATGTGACTCACTACTGCATTGCTCCAGTTTTACACCAGTGACTCCACTGATTTACAATGGCAAGGTGAATGAAAGACTTTGTCTGCAAAGTCTGGATTGTAACCTAATGCTTTTCTTCTTTCTCATGTTAAAAATATTTCAGTAGCTGAGTCAGAAGCCCTGATAATGCAAACATCAAGGTCTGAAATTAGAGATTTGAATATATTAATATATCTGTGATATTTTAGATGTAATGACAGGTGATGCTGAATAGGTCAAATTTGGCAATACTGGTATCTGCAGTGCTAATATTGCTGTTATGCTGTAATTATTTAGTACTTCTGAGGGCATCATTTACCTTTAACCCAGCAGGAGCTAAAATATCTTATATTACCATATGTTTACACATATTTGATTTCTGCAGTTTCATTATCTGAAACTACCTAATGCCACAAGGAAACAAAAATTAATGAATTTCTGGACAGCGGCTAGCTAATCAAAGGAAGGTCCCTTACAGCTGACATTTAGATTCCATAATCTTTTACTGTTGATATGGCAAACTGTTAATAGCTTAACATTTAGAAAGCTGCACTTCCCAGACATCCAAAAAAGTACACGTATGCTGTTTTCTATATTGTAATGTTTCACAAATTGGAAGTATAGAATTTGACTTGCCCTCTAAAATATGGATGTACTTCCACTTTTTCATGTTCTCTGTACGTATATGTATCTTCTTACTATATGTTCCATTCTATGCATCTGATGAAGTGGGCTGTAGCCCACGAAAGCTTATGCTCAAATAAATTTGTTATCTTTAAGGTGCCACAAGTACTTCTGTTCTTTTTGCGGATACAGACTAACACAGCTGCTACTCTGAAACCTGTGGACACTGAAAAACAAGTGCCAGTGCATGTGTGCCCAATGATATTTCAAGACATATAAACATATATTCCCACATATCAGAGAGTTAGGGTTTGAGCTCTTACTATTTTTCCATCTGATGTGCCTAGTAAACAGGCACAGAGCACAGAGGGCACTATATACCAAATACACATAAGAAGCTGGCCCCACTCAAAGGACTTAATATTTAACACAGTCCAAGTGCACATTTGCCCTTTCTAAAGACTTGTGATCAGAGCTGCCCTACATGAATGTTGCAGGCCTTGAACAACCAACTTCCTTTGGTACAGAGGACATGATATTACTGCAGAACTGTTTAATACTGGATGTTGACAGAGGAAGAGATGATATTTCATCAATCCAGGAGGAAGGAAAATAGGCCCTTATAATAACTACATAAATAAATGACCCCCAAACTACTTAAAATGTGCTCTGAACCTGGCACAGTGAAGGGAAGGAAATGGCTGAGTGATATTATTTTCAATAAAGAGAAAAATCCTATCACAGCCCAATAAATTAAAAATCACTATGATGCTCTGAGAATAAATGAAAGCAAGAGACAGGCCAGAAGATAAATGTCATAAATTTGGAAAGAGTTCTGTGTAATTGCACTCTGATGGCTAAGGACTGCTGCCAATTAGCCTGGCTAACAAATCAATCTTGCACACTTGGACAGCTCCTGCAATAGTGCAGTTACAACTGTAACAGCACATATTACTGATGCAAGTCTAACCCATCACTCAACCTAGTAATGTCCTGCTGAAGGACACAGGACCTTTTAAATATCCAAAATGTGAAACAAAACCATTGCTTTGTGTTACTTTTCATGTCAATATATGCGATTTGGAGTACTTTTCTGGTAGGGAAATTTGTTTACACCCTGGGATTTTAACCATATTATGGTAAATCTAACTGAATTAAAGTAATCATAAGAGGAATAAAGTGTTAAAGAGTCGATTCAAGCAATCTGATTAGTTAATGTAAAATGGCTCATCAGAATTTCTATACTGGATCAGCCCAATGGTCCATCTAGTCCAGCATCCTGGCTCCAACAGTGAGCAGAACCAGTGCATCAGAGGATGGCATGAGAACACTACAGTAGGAATAATCTGCTCTACATAGGTCTTATTCTGATATCTAATAGTCAGAGACAGGCTTAAGCGCTGAAGCATGAATTATAATATCCCTTTCAATCTTTTCATTGTCATTAATTATGATATCTCTGTATATTCTTAATATCCATACAAATGTTCAATTCCTTCTTAATTCTTCTTATTTCTTGGTCTCAATGACTCCCTGTGGCAATGAGTTCCACAGCTTAATCAAACATGAAAAAAATTCCTTTAATTGGTTTTGCAGGTTTCCTACCTTTTAATTTAATTGAATGTTCCCTTGTTCTTGTGTTCTGAGACAGGGAGAATAAAAGTTCCCAATGAACCTTCACTAGATCATTCACTATTTTATATACTTTTATCATGTCCCCTCTTATCTGTCTCCTTTGTAAGGTAAATAATCTAAAATTTTTCGTCTCTTTTCCGATGGAAGTTATTTCCAAGCTGTTGATCATTTTTGTTGCTGTTCTCTGAACCTCCTTCAGTTGAGCAATATCCTTTTTGAGATGGGGTATGCAATACTGCGCACAGTATTCCAGGTGAGCATACCTGACTGATTTATAGAATGGGCATTATACTGTTGGTATAATTTACCATTTCATTCTCTGAGATGGGGGCATTTCTGAGAGGTAACCATATGATTTGGGTTAATAGCAATCAAATTCTCCAAGTGGGTCATCCATCAATCCCCAGGAAATGGCATGCAGCTTTATAATTACTGATTATATACCCTCTGCAGCACTAGAGCCTCAGTAACAGTGCAGTCCTTATCCCAAGGATGAGGACCATCACCCATAATGCCTGGGAACACTAACGGTGGCAGCAGATCTTCTCAGAGCCACCCAAAAATTACAGAAGTAAAGTAACAGGGCTTTATCCTTTATACAAGGCCACCCCACTGCTGTCCTGTTTTGTGGCAAAAATGATGCAGCATGGACAGCAGCTTGGGCTAACTGTCCAAGCTCAGACAGAGGTGTAGGATAAGGATAAAATTAAATAATGAAAGTTAGCTTAAACTTGCTTAAGGAAATATATATGTGTTGTAAAGAAAGGTCCTGACTAACAAGTAGAAGTAAGGCCTTGAAAGTAATAGGTTATAAGGTCAGAAGAAATAAAGTAGGGAGGATGTCTAGTTCAAAGATAACTAATGAAACATGGGGAAGTTTCTAGAAAGAAGGCCTCTGACTGATAGGAGTAACTGCAGATGGTTCTAAATCAAAGAGAGTCTGAAAACGAGCCAACATGGCCCTTCTCCAACCCACACACCAGAGTTAAAGGCTATTTGAACCCAGGTGCAATGGGAAAACCCTTGGACAGCAAGAAGGAAGGGAGGAAAGGTCTGGGAAGAAAGGAGATTGTAAACCTTATCTGGATTAAGACTACAAACAAGGGTGAACTGTTTCAAACTGGTTTTTAGCTGAAGTCAATAACTGGCAATGACATCACTTGTTAGCTAACGGGTTATAAAAAATAAATTAATTGCTAATAACTGCCTGACCATGCTGGAGCCGACCAATATGGATCTAAGCACCCCTGGGTTTAGCCCGTTTGTAAGTATCTTGATCAAATGTTTATAAATGTTTTGTTACTGTGTGGATGTAGCAAATTACTTATTAGTTAGGCTTTTTAGGCATGTTTAGAGCAATTGATTAAGTACTATTTGACCTTTGGATTCAATAAAGGAATTTATGTTTAAATTACTGTTTGGTGGTTTCCCAGATTAATATTAATAATTTCAAATATTATTAATTATGCCAACCAGGGTGAATAAAAATCAATTATTTTTTAAAAATCAGATTTTATTAAAATCAGATGTTTTTGTTAAAATGCTTTTTGAGGGAAAAAAACTATTTAAAGATCATTTTAATTAAGATACATTATAGCTCAAAGATATCTCATCATGGAATAGGGATTATAAATTCTAATTCTATAGTATGAGACAATATAATGTTTAAGAAAAGTTTTGTAAATGAGTTCCAATAGTTCATGGATTAGGGACCCAATCTCATGGGGTTCCACAGGCTTCTGTATAGATTATTTAGATTAATCTTCCTATCTACCCTATGGGACTCAGTGCTCAGTCTAGAAGATACCATCAGAGATGCTTAATTTTGCAGTTCTCAAACTGTGGATTTGTGTCTCCAGAGGTAACATGCTTGTTAACAGCAAAAATGTATTAATTAAATAAATAAATAATAGATAGAGGTGAGAAATAACAGAACTCAACTCTATTGTCCCTCTGCAAATTTGTGTACAGAGTCAATCCCTTACCTCTCTCTAAAAGTGCAAAGTTTCAAAAAGTTCAATGAATAGAAGATTGTTGGGGGCAGAATAGATCTGAACAAGGAGAAGAAGTCTGGAGATAAATGTGAGAAGGGAGGGACAGGCAGTAGAAACAAAAGTGAAACTGTTTGAGCAGCATATTCCAGATGTCTTGAGGTCTGAGTGTAGCCTTCATTGATTTGAGATCTACCATACCATTCTCTTACTAGAAGGGAAAACCTATAATGGCAGCAGGCCATAAAAGAGATCCAGTTTGGGAATATTTTAATGAAGTTCTTCTACCTGTGGGTAAAACAGGCATGCATGCAAAATGCAAACAGTGCAACAAAGAAATGCAAGGCCTGGTTGCCCGCATGAAACATCATCATGAGAAGTGTTCCTTTTCAGGAGGAAGCTGCATTGAAGATGATGAAAGGAACGTGTCTGAACATGCCGGATCTTCAGCTTGGTAAACTCTTTTATTTCATACTTCTTTCTTAAGTATGGACTATTCTTGAATTCTCATGTTTGAGCAAAAAATATAGTTGTTACTCTATAGAACTACCATTTTAGATGCAACTGTGATAAAAAAAATAGCCAAAGTAGGCAGATCTTCATTTTACAATTTCACCTTTAAAGTAGGACTAAGTATCAGTGGCACAATGATTAATACCAAATGAGCAGCATGGTAATAATAATTAAATAACTGCATTGACTTATCTTGTTTAGGAGAATCCATCCTCAACATACAGGATTCTGAAGACTATCCACCTTCAAGATCACCATCTTTTTCTATAGTTTCAGAGTTATCTGCCAATGATAGTGTTTCAGTCACATCGTGTATGTCACATAGCTACAGTATATCACCTGTAGCAAAAAGAAAAAAAAATCTCCACCATCCAGAAACAACCATAAATAAGTTTATGGTAATTGATGAAAAAATTGCCCGGTTTGTTTATGCAACAAACTCTCCTTTCCATATGATTGAGAACCCACACTTCATTAACATGGTTCAGTCATTAAAACCAGGATACAGTCCACCCAACAGAGCAGATGTCACAGCCAAATTGCTGGATAAAGTGTATGAAAGAGAAATTGAGCAGTGTGCAAAAGGCCTTGAGGGTCAAATTGTTAACCTGAGTCTTAATGAGTGGAGCAATGTCCACAATGATCCTGTTGTATGTGCTTGTTTGTGACAATAGAAGAAGGGACTGTCTTCCTTACAGAAACAATTGATACATCAGGAAATGCACACACAGCAGAATATTTACAAGAAGTAGCAGTAAAAGCTATAATAATCTGTGAAAAAAAATTCAAATGTTTAGTACGCAGCTCGGTCACAGACAATGCTGCAGATATATCCAAGATGAAAAAAAAATATTTAGAAGAGAGTGAAGAGAGTCCCAAGCTAATAACATACTGTTGCAGTGCTCATTTGATGCACCTTATAGCCAAAGACTTCAGTGTTCCAGAAATAAAGGCTAATGTTGTTAAAACAGCAAAATACTTCCGTAACAACCACTGTCAGCAGCTGCTCTGAAAAAAATGGGAGGAACCAAGCTAACTCCCCCACAAGACATGAGATGGAACTCAGTAGTGGACTGTTTTCAGCACTATATCAAGAACTAGCCTAATCTGATGATAGTTCGTGAACAAAATTGTGAAAAAACAGATGGCACTTTCACAGCCAAAGTTCTCAACATTGAGCTTAAGAGAAATGTTCAACACATGCTGAGTACCCTGGAGCCTATTTCTGTAGCCTTGAACAAAATGTAGGGAAATAGCTGTTTTATTGCTGATGCTGTTGAAATTTGGAAGAAACTGAGTGAGATTTTAAAGAGAGAAATATGTAATGGCAGAGTTAAATTACAAGCATTAAAAGAACGAATGGGACAAGCACTATCTCCAGCTCATTTTCTTGCAAATATTCTCAATACTCATTACCAAGGTCAAAACTTAACTGCTGAAGAGGAGTTGGCTATGACATGGACATCCAGCAATCATCCCTCCATAATGCCAACTATAATAAACTTCAGAACTAAGAGTGAATCATTCAAAAATATATGTTTGCTGATGATGTTTTAAAGAAAGTCACACCAGTGAATTGGTCACTTAAAGCACTTGGATTCAGAGACAGTTGAAGCGATAATCTCACTTTTAACAGCAGTAGTTTCTTCTGCTGGTGTAATATTTTCTTCCTTTGGGCTAATTCATTCCAAATTGAGAAATCATTTGGGACCTGAAAAAGCAGGAAAGCTTGTTTTTCTTTTCCAGATTATGAACAAAAAGGAAAATGAAGGTGAAGAGTTAGCTGCAGAAGCCAATATTTTAAGTTTCTCATATTGACCTGGGCTGACATAGTTGATTTATTTTCTTTTAAATATTTCATTTAACTATTTTAGTTAAAAACAATTTTAACAAAAACAAACCTGATTTAAAAA
>SCPV02110983.1:0-30103 GCA_004028625.2 Cuora amboinensis | reverse complement strand
TAATCAGCGGCCAGGTGATTTGCCTCAGCCTCCCACCCCGCCATAAAGGTCTCCCCCTTACCCTCACAGAGACTGTGGAGAATACAGCAAGCAGTAATAACATAGGGGACATTGGTTTGGCTGAGGTTTGAGCGAGTCAGTAATGTGCGCCAGCGCGCCTTTAAACGGCCAAATGCACATTCCACCACCATTCTGCACTTGCTCAGCCTGTAATTGAACAGATCCTGACCACTGTCCAGGCTGCCTGTGTATGGCTTCATGAGCCATGGCATCAAGGGGTAGGCTGGGTCCCCCAGGATAACGACAGGCATTTCAACATCCCCAACTGTTATTTTCTGGTCTGGGAAGTAATTCCCTTGCTGCAGCCGTTTAAACAGAGTAATGCTTCTGAATACGCGAGTGTCATGAACCCTCCCTGGCCATCCCACGTGGATGTTTGTGAAACGTCCCCTGTGATCCACCAGTGCTTGCAGCACCATTGAAAAGTACCCCTTCCGGTTTATGTACTGGGTGCCCTGGCGCTGCGGTGCCAAGATAGGGATATGGGTTCCATCTATCGCCCCCCCACAGTTAGGGAATCCCAGTGCAGCAAAGCCATCCACTATGGCCTGCACGTTTCCCAGAGTCACAACCTTTCGTAGCAGCAGGTTAGTGATTGCTTTGGCTACTTGCATCACAGCAGCCCCCACAGTAGATTTTCCAACTCCAAATTGATTCCCGACTGACCGGTAGCTGTCTGGCGTTGCAAGCTTCCACAGGGCTATCGCCACTCGCTTCTCTACTGTGAGGGCTGCTCTCATCTTGGTATTATGGCGTTTCAGGGCAGGGGCAAGCAAGTCACAAAGTTCCATGAAAGTGCCCTTACGCATGCGAAAGTTTCGCAGCCACTGGGAATCGTCCCACACTTGCAACACAATGCAGTCCCACCAGTCAGTGCTTGTTTCCCGGGCCCAAAATCGGCGTTCAATGGATAGAATCTGCCCCATTACCATCAGGATCTCCAAAGCGCAGGGGCCCGCGGTTTGAGAGAATTCTGTGTCTACGTCCTCATCACTGTCATCATCACGCTGCCGTATCCGCCTCCTCCTCGCCTCGGATTGAAGGTCCTGGTTCACCATAGACTGCACGAGAGTGCGCGAGGTGTTTAAAACATTCATGATTGCGGTATGGAGTTGAGCAGGGTCCATGCTTGCTGTGCTATGGCGTCTGCACAATTCACCAAGCAAAAAAGGCGCGAAACGGTTGTCTGCCGCTGTCAGGGAGGGAGGAGTGAGGCTGTACCCAGAACCACCCGCTACAATGGTTTTTGCCCCATCAGGCACTGGGATCTCAACCCGGAAATGCCAAGGGGCGGGGGAGGCTGCGGGAACTATGGGATAGCTACGGGATAGCTACCCACAGTGCAACGCTCCAGAAATCGACGCTAGCCTCGGACCATGGACGCACACCACCGATTTAATGTGTTTAGTGTGGCCGCGCGCACTCGATTTTATAAAATCTGTTTTACAAAACCGGTCTATGCAAATTCGGAATAGTCCCGTAGTGTAGACGTACCCAGAGTGACCTTATCCCAGTACAGGCCTAGCCCCCTCCCACCAGGCTGTGACCCTCTGACACATGGTAAAACCCTCCCAGCAGCAGAGTCTCTCTGTTACACTTATCAAGTTTGCAGGTGATACCAAGCTGGGAGGGGTTGCAAGGACTTTGGAGGATACAACCAAAATTCAAAATCATCTGGAGAAACGGTCTGAAGTAAATAGGATGAAATTCAATAAGGACAAATCCAAAGTGCTTCATTTAGGAAGAATCAATCAGTTGCACACATACAAAATGGGAAATGACTGCCTAGGAAGGAGCGCTGTGGAAAGGGATCTGGGGGTCCTAGTGGATCACAAGCTAAATAGGAGTCAACAGTGTTGCAAAAAAGCAAGTATCATTTTGGGATGTATTGTAAGCAAGACACGAGAAGAAATTTCTCCGCTCTACTCCGCACTGATTAGGTCTCAGCTGGAGTAATGTTTCCAGTTCTGGGGGCCACATTTCAAGAAAGATGTGGACAAATTAGAGAAAGTCCAGAGAAGAGCAACAAAAATGATTAAAGATCTAGAAAACATGACCTATGAGGGAAGATTGGAAAAAACTGGGGAAGACTCAGAGGGGGCATGACCACAGTTTTCAAGTACATAAAAGGTTGTTACAAAGATGCCGGAGAAAAATTGTTCTTCTTAACCTCTGAGGATAGGAGAAGCAGCAATGGATTTAAATTGCAGCAAAGGTGGTTTAGGATGAGATTAGGAAAAACAACTCCCTAACTGTCAGAGTGGTTAAGCACTGGAATAAATTGCCTAGGGAGGCTGTGGAATCTCCATCATTGGGGATTTTAAAGAATGGGTTAGACAAACACCTGTCAGAGATTGTCTAAATAATAGAGTCCTGCCTTGAGTGGAGGGGACTAGCCTAGATGACCTCTCGAGGTCCCTTCCAGTTCTATGATTCTAAGACCCAAAGGCCAGTGAAGAACAGAATCAAAGGAGTCATTCTGGGGATTCTCCCTGTCACTGTCCCCAAGGCAGCTCTCTCAGGTTTACAAAGTGGTTTGTGAAAGTTACTGGGGGCCCCCCTTAATAGCTTACAAGCGGCCAGTAGGGGGAAGCAGAAGCCTCACGTACACAGTAACCTAAACTTCTGAACTATCTTTTCTCTTCTGCCTCAAAGCAGAGAAATCTTGCTCCAAGCCAGTTTTCACTGACCAGATAACGGTTTCACGGGGTCTGGCAACCACCAATGAAGTGTTAACACAGCTTGGTCTTTGTCTGAATGTGTATAAAGGATCTGTAAAACTTGTGTCATACAGAGTCTTCTGTATCTATTTACAGGGCTCTCCTTTCTTCTGCAGAATAAAGCAATCTTTCCTTATCCCTGTCAGGCTGTTATTGGCTCTCAGCTAGACGGACCCAATATTTCGGTAACAGTTTGATGCTCCAGCCTTTATACAGTCTCTCCTGGCAGTGCCCCTTTTCATCGGCAGGGCCTAGTTTTAGCTTTTGGGAAGCGTGACCCCGGGGGCTCTGAGACTGGGCCTTCTTGCCACAGCACATCTTGTTTCTTTCTATGGCTCCCCAGTAAATCCAAATGAGTAGATACTCCTCATGCAGACTGTGAACATAAGAACATAAGAGCTGCCCACTGCATCAGAGCAATGGTCCATCTAGCTCAGTGGCCAATGCCAGGTGCATCAGAGGGAATGAACAGAACAGGTAACCATCAAGCGATCCATCCCCTGTCACCCATTCCCAGCTTCTGGCAAACAGAGGCTAGAGACACCATCCCTGTCCATCCTGCCTGTGACACTGGCAGACGAGGTGTTAGCTCTTACACAAGCCTCTATGTCTTAATTGAACAGGGACAAACACACAGTGGAATGGGTCTGACTCACCTGTGTTAGTATTGTTAAAACAGATATTAGGATTATAAGAACATGTTTAGACTTTATTGAATGCTTTACTGAGTTGCTGCCTGGGTTAACATCTGACTAGTTGCATTGTGAGCCTCTGTGGCTCACCACACAGGAGAGAGACTTTACCTAGGGTATGGCTATACTGGCGAGTTGCAGCGCTGAAAAGCCTCCCCCAGCACTGCAATTAGTAAGTGGCCACACCTGCAGGGCACTTCCAGCGCTGCAACTCCCTGGCAGCAGTGCTGGCCGTACACCTCACTCAGCATGGGGAATAAGGATTCCAGCGCTGGTGCTGCAGCGCTGGTCATCAAGTGTGGCCACACACCAGTGCTGTGATTGGCCTCCAGGGTATAAGGATGTATCCCAGAATGCTTTTATGAATTACTCTCTTTGTTTTGTTATGCAGCCTGTCTTTGTTTTGTTGTGAACTCCGAGCTCCGTAGCGCCGTTGATCCCGGAGCTGTTTATCTACAAACACAGCTCCTGTTTGCTGTGATCAATCTGTGAACAATCAAATGAGATAATGAGGCAGGCAGGGAGTGAGTATTTGCTTGACAGAAACAGCGGGGGCAGAGGGGAGAAAGGGAGTTGTGTTGGCTGCAGGCTGTTTGCAGTTAAGAGTTAAGGGTAAGGGATCGGGAACATGTTCTGATTTTTCAAGTCAGGAAGCTAACACACACTGTTGGCTCCAAAAATCCACTCTCTCCCCCTGCTCCCTGTCACACTACGCCCCACCCCACCCCCCCCTTTTGAAAAGCACCGTTGCTGCCACTTGAATGCTGGGATAGCTGCCCATAATGCATCACTCCCAACAGTGCTGCAAATGTGGCCACACACCAGCGCTGGTAGCTGTGAGTGTGGCCACACACCAGCGCTGGCCCTGCACAGCTGGACGACCAGCGCTGCAACTACCAGCGCTGCACATTTGTAAGTGTAGCCATACCCAGAGTTAACTTTTAACTTTCCTTCTTTTAACTTCCTCAAACTGTGGTTGCCTGCTTGTTTTGGCCCAATCCTTTTTTCTTGCTACATTTTTTTCTTTTCATGGGCACAGGCATTGTTTCACTACCAATTAGCAAGGAGGGCGGGCTTTTGATTTAACCCCCATTTATCCCTTTACATACACACATTACATCTTGATGCATTGTATTTAATAGTAACATTTTTTCTATGTCCAAACTTAATACAATTCTCCTTTGAGGCGGTGACAATTCCTCAGTACCGGTACATTGTAAGAAAGAATAATAGCAGGGCTACAGACAACAGGAAAGATAGAGAAAACAACAGCATGAACAGCACAGTAAAATTCCTCTCTCGGTCTAGTTTGAGAGAGGGTTTACTACACTTTGGGAAATGGTCTTGCTGGGTTTAGGCAAATTTCAGCCGGTTGGGCAGCCCCAATGTGCCCAACCTGGTTGGCATGATCGGCTCACAATGCCCACAGGGAGGGAGAGACCTTAACCAGCTGTTCCTGTTGCAACGAGGAAGGGCTGGGGTCAGTCTGCTCCTTTAGAGTGTCCTTCTGAAAACCTGCCAGGACCTCATTGTGAGCGGGATCAGACACATCTAGATACATACCATTTGGGGTACAACAGATTGTACAATTTAATTCACAAAGCAAATCTTTTTGATATTTCTTACCCTCAGGGACAGTGGGGGCTGGGCAGCAGCTCCCTATTTACTTTCTAGGATCATAATTTGGGTATATATATGTGGCTGGAGTGCCCTTCTCTGGCATGGGAAGCTGCTTAGATTCCCCCTTGCCCCCATTATGGATACCGGGCAGACAATTACAACCTAGCTGACAGGCATCCCTAAAGGGCTAATTATAAAACACTTAACAGACAGGCTAGCACAGTGGACAAAACATACAACACAGGCTAGCACAGTGGACAAAACATACAACAAAACACACCACATTTACCGTGTACCCCTTCTGTCCCTGTCACCATCAGTCAGGGTGTAACTCTTAATTATTTCAGCATTCACTGGTACACCTATGGGCTGTCAGCTCCAATTACTGGCAGCTAGTTTTATGGCCCCTCCACTGTCTGCCTATTGCTGACAGGAGCCTTGGCCAACCTTATCTCTAGGGCCACTCCGGGGTTACTCACCTCCCCAGGGTTCATAGTGGCTTCTACCTCGGGGTTTCTAACCCCAAACCTATAACCGACACAAAACAACCTTCACAATACAGGCATGGCGTTGACAAGGAGTGCACCCCTGAGGTGTACAATCCCGTCAAGGTCAAAACTTCCCTCCAGGGGAAACTGCAGTTTTGGATCATTTCAGGTATACCAATTCCATTTTTCTAAATATTTACACATCGACGACCCATAATGTACGTACATATAAGCAGCAGGCGTGCCTTTGGGTGGGACCGGCAGGACTTTTGATCCTTTGGCCCCCATTTTTACCACAGCTCACTTTTACTCAAGCCAGTCACACTTGGGATGCTATTTTCTTTAAGGGGGTTACCACAGCTCTAACACTAATGGCCCAATCCGGCCTGCCCTTGTTTCATGGCAGGAACACAAGGGAATAGGTTCCGAGGCTCAGGATACCGCCTCTGCCAAACCTACAGGGCGAGCGGGTAAGAGGGGCGGGCTAACGGAAAAGCCCGTGGTCCCCGCACGTCCCTCTGCAGCTCTGGGCACCAGCCTTTGAGCCAACGGTGCTGCAGAAGCCTCAGAGCCGACGGTACGGTTTCCTGGGGCTTCCCTCCTCTCCGAGGAAGGGAAGGGAGCTTATGGCTCCGAGGGGGAGGTGAAAGGGACCCTGTGGCCTTTTACAAGGCAGTGCTCAAAGAGCAGTCACAGGGCCATGGGGATATGGAGGGGTAAAGGGCAACAGGATGGGGAACATACAAGCACCCCGACTGGTTAGCCACTTACCAAGGCCTGCCAGTCAGGGAAGCTTTTCAGTCATTCTTCAAGCGGGGTTGTGGAGCTTGCTTTCAGAACACCCCCGGTCACGAGTTTTCGCTTCGCAGTGGGTCTGGACGTCTCTCCACAACCAACAACACTCCGACCGCTCGGCCTTATACACACACATACAGGCCGCACAGCCTCACACACACAGGCACGTTTCCAGGCACAGCCACCAGGGAGCAAAAATTGCCCCTTGTCCCTCCCAACCTAGTGGCTCCGGGACCCCGAACGCCCAGCTCTAATAGGCGATCAGTCTCCTCCGGACCAAAAGAGCGCGGCCCAAGGCCTGGGGCGGCCGGCACACTCCGAGACTGGGACCCACCCAGCCTAACGATCCGAGGTTGAGGCGGAACTCAACCTAACCGGAGACGGAGACGGAGACTAAAACTCAGCCTGACCCTGGAGTGATAGACAGGCTGACAGGCAACCCTACTGGAGCCTGAACAAGGGCGTCAAGTGTGTCTGACTTTGTCCCAAGGTGGGATCCAGCTTGTGACTTACCCCAGCCGGAGCCTATGGACCAGTCCTCTCCCAAACCCCCATTTTTCAGAGATTTCAAAAGGTCTCTTACCTCTCAGATGGGCCCGGGGTTTGAAAGGGAGCTGCCTGCGGTCCTCCGATCCAGGGATGTCATCTGTGGATCCCGGACGAGCCCCCAAATTGTTGTGGAAAAATTGACCACACCGTTGATTTTGGGTCAGACACAGCCTTGAGGCTCCTTTATTAGAATACAAATATGCATATAGGGAAGGTCAGCATGGCCCCATGCAAGGGGTTGGCTGCCTTACGTTGGTTACATTGCTTTAAGCTTATAAAGGTAAAAACCGCAATGCGTAATCACACATTACAAATCTTATCAGCCTTATTTGGTATAATTCTTATCAGCAAGCCAATCGGATCCCCTCACCATCTAGGGGTTTTCCTGTTATTGTCCCAGATGCTCCTGCTTTCGCCATGTCCCTTTTCTTGCGTTACCTTATCTTGCGTTACCTTATTGTTTACTAAATTGCTTAATGCGACTGTTTCCAATAGAGTTGTACAGTAAGCTCTTTCCTAACTGTATGTGCGCCCACCTACGTGCGGTTACATTGTACAAGACTCTTCTGCTTTATTAATTTTCCATTGCTAATATGCTGTTATACTAGGCCATGTTGCACAACCATTAGTTGGCGTTGGTTCCCCTTTTTCCTGTTGGCCTTTTGATTATGCCACTCAAACTATTACAAATTTTCCTATGCCTTAATGTCAAGCTTGCCTGTAATGGCCTGCAATTACTTATGCTCAGCTAACTCAGCCTGGGGCAAGCGGGACATAGTCTGGGGCTAGTGGGACCCCTTAAAATCCCTATCAGGTAGTATCATTAGTATGCCAGTAGTTGTGAGAGACTATTCAGAAAATATGTTATACCAATGGTAAGCTGTTATGTCTTTCTGCAGTGGCAATTCATAACATGTCCCCATTTGCGTGTATAATATGAATGGTTCTGTTTCCCACATTGTTTTGTTTGTTTTTGTTTTTAGGAACTATGTTACCTTCCTACCTTTTTAAATAGATGATTGGTAACTGTTTGCCATTCAATGCCAAGATTGATAGAGAACTCCGCTAAATCAGTGCTTACAGTAAGCTGAGACTTTTTGGTTGTGGAAAATAGTAAATGTGATTATTGGTAAACACAGTACTTACATTACATGTACATTTGTCTATTGGTGGGTTGCTAACACTTTTATCCTTTTAAAACACTTTTCCCCAAGAATTAACACACACATTTCCCATTATACAGTACTTTGGTCTAATTTTATTAATTTTATCCCACATACAGGATCCTAGTGAGATGTCTTTACTACAGGGCTTTGGAGCAACAGGCAGGATAAGCAGACCCACTTTTTGAGGAGTCCACTTGGTACAACCTCTAGTGTCCAATAGTTTCCCTCCCTCCCCAGCCCACTGGCTCGAGGTCTGGGGTAGCCAGAAGGATCCCATGTACAATATGGAGAGTGGGCAACTTTCCATATCTTTGCTTCCAGAGCCTGTTGGTGTGCGATTTTAACAACAATTTCTTCACTTGACAAATTTTATCTCACCGTACTGGAGACATACTGCATCCAGTTATATTGATAGGTATTAAACAATGATCTTTTCCTTTGCTTTAACAAATGCATTAAAACCTTAATATTTTCTGATATTACCCAAAACATCTTATGTTCTAAATATCTGCATTTCAGTACATTCCATAGCTATCACAGGATGTTTTTTCTTTCATTTGTTCTGTAGCTGGTATTAGCTTTTTATGATTTTCTGAAAGACAGAAATAACATTTTTCTACCCCTTTTGGGGTGACATTGATTATTGCTTAAAGATTCCGTTCTTTTACAAATACCCTTGCTGATTGCCGGCAAAACAGAGGAATTACCCCCATATTTTCCTGTGTTTTTTTGTTCTATAGGTAGGCCAGGTTTTAATGGCTTCTACTTTTTAAAGAGTTATGGGGAAAGTATTCCACTGTTTAGTTATTAAATCCATGAGGTGGTGTACCTCAAGTTTTTCCTTTTATATAGCAGACCAAGTTTGTAATGTTTTTGCTGCTGTGTAAGCTTTAAGTTTATTCACAGGTAATAGCTGAGAAGCATCATTACCATATTACCTTAAAGGATTTTTCCAAAAATCATACACTGTTATGGGGTACTTACTAACATTACATTTATTTCAATGTTTAATATTAACAATAACATTAGCATCAAATCTATTGAAGGTATCTTGTTATACCATGTCTTTTATGTAGGCAATTTGTTTGCTGACCAGATATGTTCTTTATTTGCAGCTTCTTTTGTGCTAGCAGTTGTCACCCTTTTTTATCCGTTAGGTAATTTGCATCAACACACGCTTGGCTTTTGGATTCAAAGCCATCAGCAAAGCTCAGAGACTCTGTCTTAACACACAGGGATCTGAAAAAGAAAACAGCCTATTGCGGCTCTTTTTGGAGCTCTAATAGGATTTTAATTCAGTAGCATATTTCATTTGTATTTCTTTTTTCTAACAGAGTTTTCATGTACCGTTATTAAAGTGACAGTCTGATTACACAGAGCCATTTTAAGGCTCAGTGTTTTTAACATTGCTTCTTTTTGTTTTGTGCACCTCACCTCTGCTGTTGCTTCAGAGGGTCACTGTTAATTTTTTTTTATTCTTTCACTACAGCTTTTATCTGCTATTGTTACAAAAAACCAACCAACCAAACAAAAAGACTCCAGAATCTCTCCCTATTCTCCTGATTTTGACTGCCCTATTGCAGCCATGACTTGGTTTTTATTTAAAAACATTTTAAATTTTATAAAGAATCAAGTTACCCCTTAAGGGTTAAATGCTAAATCCCAAAGCCAAACAATACTAATTCCTGTGTCTTGCAAAAAGGTTTATCAGTTTTGAAACTTTGAATTAAAGAGTCAAATGAATTTTTAGTGGCATTAAAAACAAAACCAAAACCAATTTATCTTACACCTACAAAACAGGAGTTTTACAAACCAGATGTGCTGGTTTAGATTCTTAGAACTTTACATATTTTCACAAATAGATACATACACATTTTCTTTTCCTTAACATTCCTTTACACTGCTTTGTTTTTACATAGCTGTATATATATTTGGATTATTTACAGGCATTCTTCTGGAAAAGGGCCCATTTTCCCTTCAGAATGGCTGCAAAGAAACCAAGAATTCTCTCTCTTTAACATGGTCCTTTCTAACATTTTCACAAAGTTTAACTGCTTAATTCTCTCCAGCCTCTGTAGAGCTAACTTTTCACTCTCTTTCCTTTAATCACTTGTTTATCTCCCAAAATAATACCTTTATCACCTCAGATTTCACCATTTTAAGTATTGTTCCAGGGGTTCATGCCTGCACTTATGCTTTTCTTACTTCTAACACTATGCCCTTAGGGCTTCCAACTTGTTTTTCAGTTTCTTTATCTGTTGCTTGCCTGCTTTTCTGGGCCTGATCAGTTTTTGAGGCAGACAACAAAGGGGAACAGAACAAGGGGCTTTTTGTCCTTTTTACAATGAGATGGGAGTATTAAGGGGGTTGGATCGATCCGGGGTGGAGGTTTTTTGAGAACAGGGTAAAGGGGAGCGCTTAGTCTGGTGGTGGGAGAGGAGGCTTAGTTTTTAACTTATTATTTGAATATTTGAGAGAGGCGAGTTTTGATTTTGTCCAGCTATGATTTGCCTCTTCCCACCACTGAATGAAACAATTAACCTCTTCTTTAGCCAATTTAGTTTTAGGTTGGCCGAGTTTGTCCTTTAAGATGTCCACTCGGTCTTTGTTCCAAGATTTTAACAGTGGCCACTGAGTTTTGGGATCCCCCTGAGTTAGCCTAGATCATTTTTCCAGAAATTTACAGGAGTCCAGACCCTTCTTACAGGAGTCTGGACCCATTCTAAATATATAAAATGAGCCGGCGTTCGTTTAGGGAACTGTCCCGACTTAGACATCTGGTTACCCATACAGGAGGACTTCATACACCAATCGCACAAGAAGGAAATTCGGGTTCGTCAGAGCGATGCCCGGTGCAACACACAAAAGGAGCCCACAGCCTACTGCCTCAATCGCCCTTGCTTTCACACCAGGGGTTTTACCCAAAGTGCGGTGCGACTGCAATTGTGCAGATTCCACTCACTCAGACCGCGGGTACAGGAACCCGTGGTTGGCCGATCCCCGGATGGAGATGGCATCCAGACTCAAACACTCCACAGGAAGATGGATAGACACAGAGACAGGACAGTCCTTAGTCCGGACAAAGCACAGAAATAATTACCTGACCAGATTCCTGATGTCAGATCGCAGGAGCCCTACCAGAACAGAGTGGGAACCAACAGGTTCAATGGCGTAGACTTCACTGTGGTTGTGCGCCTTTTCGTTCTGGTGGAGGACCGCTCGGGCCAAATGCCCAGGTGCCGGCTGCCACGGTCATCCTACAAAAATGGTCAAGAATCACACAGCCCCAGTGAAGACGGTTGCCATCTCAGTGGAACCTCCAAATTGTCAAAGTTAGTCTCAGGACTCACAGTTTGTCAGACCACACTGTTTTATTAGCACAGCGCTCTGCTAATGACACCCAGATAATATAAGCACCATGCAAGACACAAACTATCTTATTTATACAGATAAAAGGGTGAGAACTTAACAAGATAACAAAGGAAGCAGAATCAGATAAGTTTATCTGGGCTAGACATGCATATCTTATTTCCTTACTAACTATTACCCATCTTCTGTTAATGTTTCGCCATTAGCACCATTGTTTATGCCTAATGTTTCTTTTCCTGGCACCTGTATTTCAATATTTCTTATTTCTGCTTAAAGGTACATACAACATTTCTTTAATTCATTCTTATTTTTACAATATAATTCATTCTACTTTCACACCTGTCAGGGTGGTTCCTTGTTCCCTACCCTCCCAGCAAACGTTATCATTGAACAGTGACAACTTCCCTTGGTTTCACTTTACATATACACTGAAGCTGGGGGGTTCCAACAGCCAAAATGTCCATTGACTTGCTAACCCCACCAAATGTCGAGTGTTATTCCAGGAGTGCTAACAGCAAATCGGCTAGGCATACCAGGTGGTCTAATCGCCCAGCAGCTACATCAAACCCCTGTGTGGCTGGCAGGAATGAACATAAACACTCCCTGGTATCTGAAGAGATGTTTAGTTTTACCCTTGGTAAACGACAAGGCTAAAGGGAAAGATGGTGGTGCCAAATATAAAGAGTGAAACACAAAACACCTGGCAATTTGCTGACCAGGCCTATCTCAGCAAGCAAGGCTTTCTGTTTACCCAGCTTTCTCTTAGCTGGTCACTATTTGCTAGGCCTCTGGTCCTTTGACCATATTCTGGAAAAGAGCTGGCACAATCCATAGACCAGGTTGTTATATAAAATGCACATGGATTTTAACCCTTCACATACAGTAATGGCAAAGTTCTTGGTTCAGGCTTGTAGCGGTGATGGAATAAACTGCAGGTTCAAATCAAGTCTCTGGAGTACATCCTCCTCTGGGATGGGTCATCAGTCCCTTGTGTAGAGCTTCAGTTTGTAGCAAAGTCCCTCCAGAGATATGAAGCAGGACTGAAAATAAGATGGAGATGAGGCATGAGCCTTTTATAGTCTCTTGCCATGTTGTCTTTGCTTTCTTTGTCCCAAGGACACTCTATCCAGCACGTGGCATAGAAAAACCTTCAAGTTCTGTCCATAGGCAGGTCCCTGCAGACCTTGCTGAGTCACAAGGCATATCTGCCTTCTCTAAATGGCTCGATTGTATAGCTGATGGTCCTTAATGGGCCATCAACCAGGCTAGGCAGAACTGACATCAACTTGTCTGGGGTGTTTCCTGGAAGCAGAGCACAAGTTTGAAATATGGGCAACATAGAGCCAATATTCATAACGTCAACTACAAAAATGATACACATCTAGAGATAGCATCATTATAATCAGCCAGTCAGAACCTCTCCATAGACCCCCTACACAACAACTTTTCTACAATATTGGCTGCAAATATAGAACAGCAGTCACAACGGTGATCTATACAGTTACAGATTATGTCAATAACGTCACAGGAGGTGACACGGCATCAGTGAGACTGAGAGTGGAATTCTGCCTCCAGTTTTGGTGTCCTCATTTGAAAAAGATATTGTGAAATTGGAGCTGGGGCAGTAAAGAGCCACCAAATGTTCTGAGGGCTGGAGAAAAATGCCTTCTAGTGAGCTATTGAAAGAGCTCAACCTGTTTAGCTGATCAAAAGAAGATTGAAAGGTAACTTCATTGAAGTGTTGAAGTGCCTTAATGGAGAGAAAAGATTGGGCATTAAAGGGCTCTTGAATCGAGCAGAGAAAGGCATAACAAGACCCAATGGCAGGAAGGTGAAAAGAGACAAATTCATATTACAACATAGTCAACAGCGAGGATGATTCACCACAGGAACAAGCTACCAAGGAAAGTGGTGGATTCGCCGTCTCTTGATGTCGTTTAATGAAGACTAGATGTCTTTCTGGACTGTATTTGCCCCAAAAGTAGCTATGGTGTCCTACAGGAGGCCTGTGATATGCAGGGGGTCAGATTAGATGCTCTAATGGTCTCTTCTGGACATAAAGTCAACTAATTTCTGAAAATCTGAGTTTAGCATTGGGAGCAGCGTCTGATGTTTTCCTGCCTAGCCGGCTTGCTGCCTAGAACGAACGCTCCTTGAGTGCGGTGATCCACAGGGAGTAGCTCAAACCTCCAAAGTGCCTGACCAGGGGCAGAACATTGGCACAGCAAGGGAAGGGTGTGGCAGTGACATCACAAAGGCCTTTTGCAGGATCTCAGAGTATTGGTCAAAGGTGGTGGGGAGGTGGTGACCTCACAGAGAGATGCTGACATCAGACAGGCAGGACGAGGGCGAGGGGCCAGGGAGACCTCAGAGACCCCTGTGGCTTTGCTCCAGCAAGTCTTCTTCTCCAGGTCTCTCTTTGAGGACTGAGGGAGTATTCAGGTTCATGGACGTGAGCGCCAGGAGGAACCTCTTTTGAGTTTTCTCCTTCCCTTTTAGTGATTTTACTAGAAAACAGCCATCCCTGTTTAGAAGGTAAGAGCATCCTGGTGGTTTGAAACCTGTTCAGTCTGATCCATCTGGTGAGAGTTGAATTCTAGGCATGGAAAACACGAGCTTAAGGAGGCAGAATATTATTCCGCACCTGGGATTTTGTCCCTTAGACTCATTGGGGACATTAGCGTTTGTCCTTTTAGTTTCACCTTTTCCTCCCTCCCTCCCTCCCTCCTTTCTCTTTGTCTCTTGCTTCTTTTGTCCTTTCTCCTGTTCCCCTCCCAACACCAGGAGGGGTGAGTGTGTCTGTGTGTGTGTGTGTTGCGGGGGAGTGCTCGGCAGCTCCCACTGTGGGAGGTCTACCCAAAAATGTGGGGTTGAAATAATGCTCGGGCAGTCAGGGCCGGATTAACCTTTTGTGGGCCCCGACACGAAACATACTTGTGGGCCCCTATATAGTCATTGTGGGCTCCGAGTGTGGGCCTGGTGGGGGCAGTGCCATTGGTGCCATAGCATACCCGGTACTGAACCTCAGAGACATTCTTCATTTTGATCACACACCTCTCCATGACTATATGCATTGCCATACACAGATCCCTCAGCCCCCGGGTTTTCTTATTGAGCTGTACACCCATGTGGGTTTACCAGTGTCCACAGTGAGCAGAACTTTCATAGTGATCAAGGAAACTCCCCACAGATTTATCTCCTTCCTCATTCAGATCTTCTCTAGCCATGTCTCCAGTACCCCCCATGTCACCAGTCACGGCATGTGATCCTAGTCTCACCTCAGAGTTCTAAAGCCAGCAGACACCTGATCAGTTCTGACAGATCCCTCCCTCAGCCACCATCCTGCCATGTGAGCCAGCCACCTGCAAACACCATCTCCCCAAAGTCAGGACTTAGCCCTTGGGAATCTGAGGCCACCAGCCTCTCTCCCTCTGCTCCCATCTACATGCTAGTCTGCTACCTGGTCACCACCACCTCTCCCCATACTTGTTTCCTTTCCACTTTGGACATGCTCCCACCCAGCTGGAAGCTCCCTCTGCCAGCCTGACCTCCCTCTTTCCCTGCTCCCCCTGACATTCCTGTCCTACTGGTGACCTCTGTTCCTTGAGGTGAACTCCAGTGTCTTTAGCTGCTCTAGCTTAATGGCCCCAGTAGTCACAGAGCCACCTGCAGCTTCTCTGGCTACAGCCATGGGGCCAGTTCCCAGAGGCCAGCCTTAGCCAGCTGCAGCTACTAGCCGTAGGAGGGGTGACAATGCCAGGGCTGAGCTTGAACCTTGCAACGGCTGCACTAGGGACTCTAAATCCTCAGCCCTGGCCCTAGGCAGCTGCAGACTCTGGAGTTAGGCACTTCCCTTCTCTAGGCCATGGCTTTAAATTCCTGCGATTCCCATCACCTACAGCAGAGGCCACCAATTCCCACGCCCCCCTCAGCCAGCACCTAGTCGTGCAGAAAGTGCAGCCTGAGTGATTTTGGAGGCTGGGTGCCAGGAGGTTCCCATCCCTGAGCAGCAGCTGTGCAACAAGCTCACGTGCTTCCAAGTTGGGACATTAGCCGTTAATGACAAGGCTTGTCTGTGTTGTTTTTTTTAACTCATTGTTAGGTGTGAGAAGTATAAATTGTTTAATAGGTTCCATTAGTTGGTTAATAAGATGTTTATGAGGTAAATCACTGGCTTTAAAATAAGATCCAATCTGGAACATATGAACTATTGACCCCTGGACTCCATCTCTGACAGGGGACTTGTTTACCATCAGGGGACAGGCTCAAACCAGTCCAAACCGGTTTTTCCTGCCAAAACCAGCCCTCAGCGTTCCATCTCCTCAGCACTTTTCCCGCCAGCAGCACATTCCTACCCCGGCCGTGGGGGAGGATTTCTCCAGCTGGGACTGGCCCTCTGGGCAGCCCTGGGCTCTGCCCACACCAGCCCCTGGGCTGGAGCCCCCCAGTGAGTGAGAGACCCCGGGGGGGGCACTGGGGCTGGGCAGGAAAGTGACTCTGCCCCGGGGAACCTGGGAGAAGCCTCAGAGCTGCCTCAGCCCCAGTGGGATTTGGGGGGCAGAGACTGGGGCCTGGTGGGGGGGGGATCCCCTGTGGTGTGGAGGGAGATGGGGGGTGTCAGGCAGGGAGGGGAGAAGCTGGAGTTGTAGGGAGGGGAAGGTCAGTGGGACGCGTGGGGGGGGGGGATTGAACTGTCTCTGGGCAGCCAGGAAATTCCCGGGAGGGGGGAAGTGGCGGGCGGGCGAAGGGGGGAGGGGAGTTAATTGGATCCTTCCCCTCTTTGTGCCACTTGCCTCTCGCCCCCGATACAAATTCTCTCTAGTTCTGCCCCTTTTCTCTCTTAGTATCTCACACAGGCTATAAAATCTGGACGATTCCCCCGCATCCCCTCCAATGATCAGCTCTCCCGTCTCCACCGATTTCCCCCGTTCTCCCCATGAGTCTCAAACGTCAGTTTAAAATCTTCTCTCGAGAGGGGCATTTTCCCACCCATTTTATCTGCAGCGATTTGTCCTTGTTCAGGTGGGAAATTGATGCCCTGAGTCATTCCCCAGCACATGGCTGCCCCTGGAGTGGGGGTGGGATGGCTCAGTGGTTTGAGCACTGGCCTGCTAAACCCAGGGCTGGGAGCTGACTCCTTGCAGGGGCCATTTGGGGATTTAGTTGGGGATTGGTCCTGCTTTGAGCAGGGGGTTGGACTAGACACCTCCTGAGGTCCCTTCCAACCCTGATATTCTATGAGATGCCGGGTCTCTGCCAGGGCAGGGAAGGGAGGCGCATGTGTCCCCTATGGGGACTGCCCAGACCCCCGTTTCCCAATCCCAGTTGCTGCCCCATAACTATCAACACAGTTACCCCCAACCATCAGTTGCCAGTCACCTGTCCATCCCCCACTGCTGCCCCTTTCCCTCATCCAGGGACCTTCCAGCTCCCCCTCCCTTGCCCTTTTAATCAGCTCCTCAAAGGGCTCCCTGCTGCCCATGGCAATGGTGGGGGTGGGGGGAACCATTACTTTGTGTTTATGTATTGGACAGTCGTATAAAATTCAGTCTAACAGACCTCCTTTTCCACTAGTTCATTAACAGCAATATAAAATCCCCTCAGATCTTGATGTTTTTCTCTCATGTTATCAAATATGCAGTTTGACACATTTTCTTTGCAAGTCTCAAAGATTCATATAAAATACCCTAACGTTTGCCCCACTCCTCTCTAGTTGTCTATTTCTAATTGAATATGCCCTGAGATTTCCCCCCGTCTCTCTAATTATAAAATACCAAGAAAATCTCAGATTTACACCTTTTTGTCAAATTCTTGAACCTGGATATAAAATGTTTGCAAATGTTGCCCATTTCCTCTTTATTCATTTATTAAATATTGATGTGAAACACTCAGATTTTGCCTCCTATCGACAACTGATATAAAATCCCTCTGATTTTCCACTTTCCTCTCTATAATTTGCAAAATGGATCCCAAATCTCTCAGATTGGGAACTGTTTCATTTCTGAACGTTGCTCTCAAAGCTCAGGTTTTGCCTCTTTCTATGTCATTATCAAATGTCAGTTAAAAATCCTCTCCGTTTTGGGGCTGTTCCCCGTGTTTCTAAATCCCAGCAACTTCTTCCTTCAAGGGAACCTGTTGCCCTGAGACCTTCTCCATCCTGGATGTTGTAGGGGGTTAAATTGCCCAGAGATCATCTTTCCCGACTCCTTTGCGAATCATTTATTCCCTCCTTTACCTCTGTTAAAATGTTTGCTGAAGAAAGAGACCAGCCAGATATTTAATACCCATCAAAGCCAGAGGTCTCTCCCTGTTTGGGGATCAGTGGTTCCCAACCGGTAACAGTAGAGTTGGTGGACCCTTTTCTTTTCTCCAGCTGGCACGGGATGAGGAGGTCACTCTGAGTGCAGTGTGAGTTGAGAAGTATCCCAAACCCCATGGCAAATGGCCTCTGTGAAGGGTTGCTTTCTCCAGTGCTAAGATGCAGCCACCTCTGGGGTGTATCCATGGTGGCCATTATTTGCTAGTGACAGGCATGGACATTTCTTACCTATTTTGTCCCTCCAGGCCTTCCATTCTCCTGTTCAAGAGACTTCCTCCAGGGCTCCCTCTGCCTGTGTGACTGGCCAGCAGGGGGCGGTGGTCACTTTCTATCCACTTCTCAGGCACTGTCAGGTAACAGTATTGCTGGGTGGGGGTGGGGCTATGGGGGGAGATAGCAGCGGAAGGGGGATTGTGGCGGGGGGGGCCTCTGGGTGGCTGGGCAGGGGGTACCCTAGTGAGGTTGGTGGGTTCTGGAGATTTGGGGTTTCAGGGGGTGGGTGTGATGTGCCCAGCCCTGAGGCTGTGGGTCCTGGAGGTGGGTATCGCTGGGGGCCTGTTGGCTGCAGAACAGCCGGGGTGGGCGTCTCTTGGGGAGGCGGAACAGAGGGTCAGAGGGAGCCTAGTGCTGTGCCAGGCGCTCTGTCTGGGATTCCCCCGCAGACTCCTGGGATCGCTGCAGTGCCCAGTGCACAGAGTGTGTGTGGGAGAATCCCCAGTGCTAGGCCAGGGGTGCCCCTGTAATGCACCAGGGGATCCCGCAGGGGGGAGAAGGGGGTGCCAGGCAAATGGCAGGGCAGATCCTGCTGGAGGGCGGGGGGGGGGGATCCTAGGCAGGCAGTGAGGGACTGAGTTCCCAGTGGTAGTCCCTTTTGGGGGATCTCTGGCTGTTGGGGTCTCTTGGTGGGGGGAACCCTTTGGGATTCCCAACCTGGCAGTGACGGTCTGGTGGGGGTTGTCTGGCCGGTGGGGCTCTGAGGAGTATCTGAGGTCCCTGGCCAGGGACTCTGGGGCTGGGTCCCAGGGAATATCTGGGTGGGGGCTGGCTGGGGTTCTGGGGGCTGCTCCTCGCTTCTTCTCCCTGATTAGCTTATGCCAGAATCCTGGCTCCAAGCACTGCCCAACATTCCCCGGCCAGGCCCAGTCACCGTGATAACTTTCTAGCTACTTATCAAACACTGTGAGGTGAAATCACAGATTTTTGCTCTTCTCCCTTCTTGAAAACTGCAGGAACTTCCAGTTCCATTGTCCTAGATTGTCCAGTCCTTGTCCTGGATCAGGGGTATGAGGGAGGTGGGAAGGGGGTCAGCACTGCCGCACAATGGTCTCTTCCACAGCATTCTGGACTCATTCTTTCTGAACTCTGGTTTCACTGAGACAATTGTTAATCCAGAGTCACTGTATGGAAAGACAAGGAGTGACTCCGGATGGACAGTGGGGCAAATGAGATCAGCAATTCTCCCTATAAGGAGGGGCTCTCCTTAGCTGCTCTCCCCAGAGAGCTAAAGGAGGGAAGCTGCTCAAATGCTCTGTCCCTCTCTGCTCAGGATACTGGGATTCAACTTCCTCGGTCAGACACTGCAGCCTCCATTGTGATCTGGGAGACCAGTCTTAGCAGCTGCTGCTCCCACAGCGGGGTTCTGTGCTGGGAAGTGACCTGAATTAAAGCTGCTTCTCTGCCCGGCCCATGTGATGACTTTCTCCAGCTGGTCCTAGCCCCCTAGGGCAGCCCTGGGCCCTGTTAATACTAAATTCTGAGCCAGAGTCTCCAGGTAACTGAAAGACCTCAGGGAAAGTGCTGGGGTCTGGCAAGAAAGTGACTCTGCACAAACAGCCCCTCCTCATTTCTCTTCCCAGTAGCAATTGCCAGGAGAAAATCCAGCCATGGGAGAGCAAAGCCCTCAGGAATGGGACTTTCCCAGCCAGAGGGGCAGGGAGAGAGGACAGGGGAAGGAGAAAATGAAAGGGGCAGTGGGAGAAATGACACATGTATTGCTGCATCCCTGGACAAAACACTTTCCAGTGAACAAAACAAGGATCAGACAGAGGAAAAGCCAATTCCTGACTCCATATTCCCCCTGCTGGGGTGTAGCTGCCGTGGGGTCAGTGTCTGAGGGAATCCCCCACAGTGACTCCTTTGGTTCTGCTCTTTTCTATCCTTGTGTTCAGAGACTTTGTTGCAGGGTGAGGGGAGAGAGAAGGGAGGTTAAAAATGTATCTGGGCTTAGCCTGGCAGGAGGGGCCAAGTCTACATTGTAATAAACAGATTGAGCATTTCCCAGCATGGCAGAATCTAAGGTGTCTGTGTACATGGAAAGGGTCTGGGGTTAATTCTGATGTGAAATGAACTAAACCTGTTCTGAAATGCCTACAACTGCCCTTCTCCCCCAGACAGGCTGCAGAATGACGTCCATGTCTTGCTCCAGGTCATCCTAGCCTGCCGTGGGACAGGAAAGAGAAATGGCTGCAGTGGAGCCAACTCAGGTAGAGATTATCAGGGGGTTGCTGGTGGGTTCCTGCTGGAGGAGAGGGAGAGCAAATACACTGGAGATGGGAAGGTTTGCACAGTCTGGTTTGGAGGTTGGAGCGGGGCAGGAATTTCACAGCGTGGGGAAAGGAGGAGGCCAGGGTGTGGCAAACCTGCTGGGAGTTATTTAATAAGTGCCCTAGATTCTAGGAACAGACCCAGGAAGTTCGGAGGTGGAAATGCCCTAATTTGTGAAGAAAGAAAATAGCCCACCTACATGGGGCTAGTCAAACTGACCAGACTCCCAGTGCTGGAGCCTGACCTCACTAACCAGCGGCTGCTGTGAGATGTGAAGGGGGCACCCATGAGTCAGTCTTATTGGAGCTGCCTCTCCCTTCATATCCCGCTCCTCACAATGAGGAGATTATTGGGTTTCCTACCAGGGAGCTCTCCCTGGACCCTGCTAGGGGCTCCATCTCCTGTATCAGTCGGTGGCTGGTAGGTGTGTGATGGATCTCCTAGGAGAGACAAGGGGCTCTCTCTTCGTCCCCTCACCCTGGTATTTGCTGGATACGCTGAGCAGGGTCGGGGTGCGACCCTGTTGACTGCGATCCACCCAGAGCTTCCATTTGATTTGCTCCTCTCTGCCACAAATAGTGAGGCTGTGAGTGGGGAAAGAGGTCCTGAGTGTTGGACTCTTGCTCTTTCAGGGGCCGGTGACCTTCGAGGAGGTGGCTGTGCATTTCACCAGGGAAGAGTGGGCTCTGCTGGACCCCACTCAGAGAGCCCTCTACTGGGATGTCATGTAGGAGAACTATGAGACTGTGACCTCACTGGGTAAGGGTTCCCGTCTCCTCGGATCTGGGAAGGGGAAATGAAGAGATAAGGTTCACGCCAGCCCCACAATGCCACCTCTACTCTGTCCTGTTTCAGCATCACCCCAATATGCCAGTGACACACACACACTACCAGAGACCCTCCCCTGCTGCAGAACACTTTGGGAACAGAGCACAGGAGCCGTATCTCACAGTGTCAAATAGCTCTTGTTTGCTCAAGTGAAACTGGGGGTTAGGTCTGGCATAACTGTCCCATACCCCTAATCATTTTTGTTGCCCTTTTCTGAACCTTTTCCAATTCCAAGATATCTTTTTTTGAGATGGGGCAACAACATTTGCATGCAGTATTCAAGATCTGGGTGTATCATGGATTCATTTGCTGTTTTTACAAATATGATATATGATATATTCTGTTGTATCTATCCCTTTCTTAATTATTTCCAACATTGCTTGCTTTTTTTCACTGCTGCTGCACACTGAGTGGATGTTTTCAGGGAACTATCCACAGTGACTCCAAGATCCATCTCTTGAGTGGAAACAGCTAATTTAGACCCCATCATTCTGTATGTATAGTTGGGATTATATTTTCCAGTGGGCTGCACTATGTGCTATCCTGTCATCTAGTACTGCTGAGATCCTGCATTCAGTGATATCCCTGCCCTTCCTGTTCCCTTTCTCCACTGAACCCCACCAGCCCATGTTTCCTGTTCCCAGCTTCCCCAGGACTCTCTCATTGTCTCTGGACCTTTCTGTCAGCAAGAAGCAGCGCCAGGGAGACTTGCTCTCTCTCTGGAGTCTTCAATTTCTGGGACATGGATTTACTTTCTCTGTATAGTAAGATGCTCTGTCATAATGAGGGTCTGTGACATTACCTAGAGTACAATCTGGACTGTTAAATAGCTGTGTCCCCTCAGTTCTCCAACCTGGGGTGCCTTTTCCACTGTTTTCCCGCGAGAACAGCCCCTCTTGGCCAATTAACACAGAGTCTCCAGCATGTAACTCACTCCCAGCTACACAGTATTGAGTGCTGCTAGAGAGTCACTCATAAATTACACCTTAGGAGAAAACCAGCAAATTCTCAAGTGCCCAACTTTCCCCCAGAAATGTGCGTCTTGCACTGTCCAGTACACTACTGAACAACGCAAGCTCATATGAAGTCTGTCATTTCATCAGTGGAAAATGACATGCACCAGCTTGTTATCCCAAACGGAGTTTCCAACACACTTTAATCCAAACACACTGGTTAGATAAACAATAAACCAAGATTGTTAACTACTGAAAACTAAAACTAGGCCCAACCTATGAAAGGGGCACTCCCAGGAGAGACTGTATAAAGGCCGGAACATCGAACAACTTTGTAAACCTGAGACAGCTGCCTTGGGGACAATGATAGGGAGAATCCCCCAAAGTGACTCTTTGGATTCTGCTCTTCTCTGGTCTCTGATTGTTCCTTCCAAAGTAGAGTAATTTTCACTTGTCCCTACTGAATTTCATCCTCTTTCCTTGAGCTCATTTCTCCAGTTTGTCCAGATCATTTTGCATTTTAATCCAATCCTCCAAAGCACTTACAACCCCTCCCAGCTTGGTATTGTCCGCAAACTTGATAAGTGTAACAGAGAGACTGTTACTGGGAAGGTTTCACCATGTGTCAGAGGGTTACACCCTGGTGGGAGGGCACTAGGCCTGTACTGGGATAAGGTCACTCTGTGCTTCACAGTGTGGCAGAACCTAGAATGTCCATTAGCAGGGGAAAACCTGGGGGGAATCGGCTTGTGGAATGGACAAAAGCCCCATCTGAATTCTTACACCTTGCCCTTTTCACCCCATCAGGCTATAGAATAACGTCCATGTTTTGCTCCAGATCATCCCGTCCTCCCAGGGGGAAGGAAATGGCTGCAATGGAGCTGGCTCAGGTAAGGGATTATCAGGGAGCTGGTGGTGGGTTCTGCTTGGAGGGAGAGGAGCAGTAAATGCATAGGAGGGTGGGAATTGCTAGAGGTGGTAGGAGGCAGGAAATATATTGGGTGGAGAAATGGAGGGGACAGGATGTGACAAACCTGCTGAGACTTGTGTAATGTAGGGTGTGATGGGTTGTCAACCCCAGGGGGCAGTCTGGGAACCGCTCTGCCCTCTAACCCTCAAGCTGGGCTGGCCCTTCTCACACTGTTTTGCTGGAGATTCAGCCAGCCTCTCCAGGACCTGTTATCACCCAACACGACAGAAGGTGGCGCCATACACCCAGCTAAACTACCTGAGTGCTTTGCCTAAGCCACCCAAGGACAGATAGACGACAACAGCCAATTTCCTAGCTCCCCAACCTTGCACACTTGCTGTAGGATACATTCATAATTATCCCATCTTATAGTGCACAGGGATCTCTGTAATGTCAGCTCATTAATATAGTTCGCCTTCCCCTCGATATGGGACAGATATTCTCAACAAGCTTGTGCTAACCAAGCTGAGATGTTCCCCAGACACTTCACTCAAAATACGCTGGTTAAGATAAAGCATAAAACAAGTTTATTAACTGCAGAAAGATAGATTAATTGATTATAAGTGATGATAAACAGATCAAAGCAGATTATTTAGCAAATACTGAAACTCAAACTAAGCCTAACATACTATCTGGACAGAATTTGAATTAGCAGTTTCTCACCCTGACTAATTGATACAAGCAGTCCAACAAGTTTCCATACACAAGCTAGAAAACCCTTTACCCTGGAACCAGCACTCCCCTCACTTCAGTTTTTGTTTCTTAGGTGTTTCCAGGAGTTCTCTTGTGTGGGGAATGAGACCAAGGGATGACGTCACACCCCACCTTATTTGCTTTTCCATATGGCGGGAACCCTTTGTTCCAAACTCAGTTCCCAGTCCAGTTTGTGGAAAAATACAGGTACTAAAATGGAGTTTAGTGTCATGTGGTCTGGTCACAGGCCCTGCTGCGTCATAGTATCCATGACTAATAGGCTGGCTGAAACATTCACAGGAAGGCTAAGCTCTTCCACAGTCCATTGTCTTTGTTGATGAGCCATCAGCACTGTCTGGCTTCTTGATTGTTCTACCTGAAAGGCTCGTTGTGGGTGTTACCCAGAGTAAGCACATTTGAAATACAGATACACAGTCAATATCCATAACTTCAGATACGAACGTGATATGTGCACACAAATAGGATAATCATATTCAGCAAATCATAACTTTTCCAGTGACACCACACATAATGCATCTTGTACAAAATACATCATAATTATGTCCTAATCATATTGTAACCGTACCACTATGATGAATATGGGGGTGTAGTGTCAGATAGGGCCTAATTTCAAGGCACAGGAGTTGGCAATGGAACTTCCCCTCTGTGTGGAACAGGAAATAACCCTCCAGCCAGGGCTGGGACAACTTCCCAGACTCCCAGTGCTGGAGCCTGAATCTACTCACACTTCATTCTACTCACAACCCCAATCGTTGTGGCAACTACAAACTTTATAAGTGATGATTTTATACACTCTTTTAGGTCATGGATAAGAATGTTAATAGCACAGAGCCAAGAACCAATTCCTGCGGGAACCTGCTAGAAAGAAATCCACTCGACCTGGTTCTGCATTTACTAAAACAGTTTTTAATCTATTTAATGTATGCCATGTTTATTTTGTATCATTCTAGTTTTTTTAGTAAAAATATTGTGCTGATCAAGTCATATCCCTTACAGAAGTTTAGGTAAATTACATCAATACTATTAGCTGCAACCAAACTTTTGATCTCCTCCAGAAAAGATATCCCGTTAGTTTGATAGGCTCTATTTTCTCTAAACCTTTGTTAGTGGGCACTAATCATATTACCCTTCTTTGATTCTTTATTAATGAATGAAATCCAGTATTGGCTGCTCCATTCTCTTGATGAATATAGATGTCAGACTTCAGGTCTTTTATTAAGTCTTGGATACAAGTTATCTGGGCCCGCTGATTTAAACATGTCTGACTTTAATAGCTACTGTTTAATGTCCTCATGACTTCTTGTTGGAATGGAAAGAGTGTCGCCATCAACATCTTATGATACGAGTACATCATCTGTTTTTCTCCAAATCCAGTAGAGAAATATTTATTGAGGACTTTTACCTCTTCTGCATTATTTTTGATAATTCTGCCATTTCTATTAGTAAAGTACCATTGTTAGGATTAAGTTTGCACTTAATATACTTTTAAAAACTTTCTTCTTATTGTCATTGATTTCTGATAGCTTTCTTTATCAGTTTTCTACAAATCTGACCTTCTAACTTCTATTCTTTACTATTGACTTCCCCTTTCTTCTATATATTTAATTTGGAGAGTGTTAGGATTCCTACCAGGGAGACACCAGTAGGGTCCAGAGACAGCCCCACCTCCTATATCAAGCTCTGGCTAGTAGTATGTGATAAATGTGAAGATCCTGCCTCCATCTGTCAGCTGGGAGACACAAAGGTTCTCTCTTTCTACCCTCTGATGCCTCCTGGCTGCTCTAAGCTAGGTGGGGTGGGACTCTGTTAACATGTGCCTCCCGGAGCTTCCATTTACCTAGTGCTGCTGTTCCGTGAATAGTGGGGTTGTGAGTGAGGCAGCAGGTACTGAGTGTTGGACTCTTGCTCTTTCAGGAGCCGGTGACCTTCGAGGAGGTGGCTGTGTATTTCACCAGGGAAGAGGGGGCTTTGCTGGACCCCACTCAGAGAGCCCTCTACTGGGATGTCATGCAGCAGAACTATGAGAATGTGACCTCGCTGGGTAAGATTCCTGTTCCCTCTGTTCTTGGAAGGGGAAATGAAGAGTGAAGGTTCATGCCACCCCCACAATGCCACCTCCACTCTGTCATGTTTCAGCATCACCCCAATATTCCAGTGACACACACACACTACCAGAGACCCTCCCCTGCTGCAGAACACTTTGGGAACAGAGCACAGGAGCAGTATCACACAGTGCCAAATATCTGCTCTTTACTCAAGTAAAACTGGGGGTTAGGTCCAGCATAATGAATAGAAGCTTCCTACCCCTGGCCTTCTCTCAAACTCTGAGCCTTCTCTACCCAAACCAGAAAGTGCTTGATGTGTAACAAGCAGGCGGCTGGAGTCAGAGCTGCCGGTCCAGGGTTACTTATCACACAGACACTCGGTGCGGCCTTGAATGCTGGCTGGGGGTATCCAGACAGGGGAGCTCCAGCAGCAGAACACTGAATCTCACCCAGGATTACAGATGACACAACTCCTCACTACTCTGGATTGCGATGGAATGTAAATATCTTCACACCTTCCCCCTGCAGGAGCATTGCTGTTTGACCAGCTGTTTGCCTTGTTGTCTCTGAGGAACTGCTCTGTGGGTTTTCCTCAGAATTGTGACTTTTTCAGTAATATCATACTGTAAAATCTCACAACTTTACATACAGTGTTACTACACATTTTAACAGGAGGATAATATTCAGTAGGTTATGTGTTTTCAAATGATATCTCACAAGCCATACTGTGTACAAAATTGATCACAATTTTCTAAAAGAGTGAACACAGGGGTATAGACTGACACAGTGTCTGTGTGTGTGTTCCCAGCAGATATGTGGGTATTTCAGTCCCTCATAAGCACAGTGTTCGGCATCTTCAAGGACCTGGGGAACTGGTCCTGGGAATTCACTGGTTTACCAAGTGTGACACTGTATGGAATTGTGAGACTCTTTGGTATTAATAATAAAATAATAATATAATCTGATAAAATTGCAATCAATCGTGCTAGATATGCCATGTAAGGTGTCAGTGAAAATGTTATGATTTGCCAATAATAATAATATAATAATTTTGTTTCTATGTTTGTATCACCTTTGTATTGTGAGTTATAGATATGAAGGGTATATCTGTATTTCCAGACTTGTGCAGTGTTTCTGGGTGACAACCCCAGACATATTAGCATCAACACTGCCTAGCCTGTTTGATGGCCCATTGAGAGTCATCAGCTGTACAATGAGCCCATGGAAAGGACCAAGGGGATACACCTATTGAGTCAGCAAGACATGCCGGGGTATGCCTGTGTAATGAGAACTTCAAGGCTTTTCCATGCCACCTGCTGTGAAGCTTGTGTTTGGGACACAGGAAGTACAGGCCACATGGCAAAAGGAATGTAAACGGCAGCTGCATCATCTCCATTCTGTCTTCAATCCCTCTTCCGACCTCTGGAGCAACTTCTCTACAAACTGAACCCTGGAACAAAGGACTGAATGACCCATCCAAGCTGTGGATGCGTTCCAGACGGACTTTCAAGCCAGCAACTCACCAATACTGCTAAGAACCTGATATATCCATTTTGGAACGTATCTGACTGCATTCCCATTTAACTTCTTTCTGTCTTTCTTTTGTTTAAACCTTTAGTTTAGATGCCAATGATTAGCTGGCATCGTAGTATTTTGAATAAGATCCAAACCTATACTGACCTGGTGATGTGGCTGACCCTTTGGGGTCAGAGGAACACTTTGTTTATGTGAGCAGAGTTTTTAAATAACCTCTCACTGTACTGGACCTCGCTGCTGATTAGGAGCCAGAGAACTGGGATGGAATAAAGGGGGCTGTGTGATTTCTTTTTTCAGCTTCTCGATAACCCATGTGGGGGATCAGAAGCATAGTTTGTGACTGGTCGGTGAGTTTAACTTCAGTGTTAACCAGCAGTTTTGGGAACATCTGCTCTGTCTTTTTCAGCCTGCCCTGATCTTGGCATTTTCAATGAGAACTGCCCCTGGCCCACCAGGTCACACTGAGCACTGAAGTTAAATTAATAGAATATTTTTTTTATGACCAAGTCTTATGAAATCAACTGAACTCCTTTTGTTTTCTTTTGTCTGAACAGGGTTTCTAGTTTTCCAACTTAATGAGATCTCTCAGCTGGAACAAGGGGAAGAGCCATGGGTGCCAGACCTCCAGGGTTCAGAGGAACGAGAGATCCTGAGAACTCCCTGCACAGGTGAGGAAACATTAAACCACCTCAGAATCTGTAAGTGCCTGAAGGAAACATCTGGGATGCCCAACAAAGCCCTTGGGGACGTCTCTCAGTTCATTATTGTCCCTAGCAGGGGTTGTATCCTCAGGGTAAATATAGTTCATGGCTTCCTGTAGCTCCTAGCAGAAACCAGGCAGTAGCTTCCTCCCTTCCCCCTGCGTATTTGGATGGGATGTGAATTCATCCCCCTCCTCTCTCCTATTTGGGGGGAGAGTTTGTGGGAGTTCAGTGCCTGATTTTTATTTGACCTGTCTTCAGCACTTGTTTTCGTTTGGTCTTCCCCTTTCCATCCCTGTCTGAGGTTTCTGTCTCTGTCAAAGCAGGTGATGCAATGGCATGTGAGAAAGAGGAGCAGAATTCTCAGCCTGAAAATGTTGATCCAGTGGGTAAAAACAGAGCATTATCGCAAAGATGGAAAAGGAATGTGTCCAGGAGTCATGAGCAGGGAAAATCCTGGGAGATTCAGCACAGACCAGAAACAGATCAAGGAAACCAGCCAGGGGAGAAAGTGGATAAATTTATTTCCTGTTGGGGAACTCAGAAGGTCCTCATGGAAACCACAACACAGCAGGATATTCTCAGGCGAAAGAAAAAAAATACATGCCGTGAGTGTGGAAAATGCTTCACTAGCAGCTCAGCCCTTTCTCAACATCAGAGAATCCACATGGGGGAGAGGCCCTTTGAATGCAGTGGGTGTGGGAAAAACTTCATTCACAGATCAAGCCTTTCTGTTCATCTGAGTATCCACACAGGGGAGAGGCCCTACAAATGCCCTGAGTGTGGAAAAACCTTCAATCACAGGTCGCACCTTATTAGGCATCGAACAATCCACAGAGGAGAGAGGCCCTATGAATGCCGTGAATGTGGAAAATGCTTCACTAGCAGCTCAAACCTTTCTCAACATCAGAGAATCCACACGGGGGAGAGGCCCTTTGAATGCCGTGAGTGTGGGAAAACCTTCACTTACAAATCAGGCCTTTCTAGACATCAGAGAATCCAGAGATGCTCTAAGCCAATGGGAGAGATTTCTCCCATAGGACTTGATTAGTCCAGCCCCCGCAAGCGGCGGTGGCTATGTTAGCAGGAGAAGCTCTCCCGCTCATGTATCTACACAGGGGGTTAGGGCTGTGTCACTACGTTGCTCAGCTGTGTGAATTTTTCACACCCCTAAGCAATATAGTTATACCAATAAATGTCTTTAGTGTAGACCAGAGAGGTTTCTCTTGTGTTTTGTGCATCTACATTACTTCTCTGCCTCCTCCTACTTTGAAAGATTAAAAAGTGTGAAAAGAGAGGTATTTTTTTCCAAGATGCAAACATTCCGACATAGAAGGACCCCCTCTACCAACACATATGGCTGAAGATCCTGAGATATATGAACTCTCAGAAGTGGTTGGGACCTACGTTGGGACAAACCACAACTTGAGCCAAGTTTCAGTTGTTGGCAATGGGGATTAAAAGAAAACTAACATATATGACAAGAATTTGTGATCTTTGAATATGTTATTGTTACCAATTAAAATGAAATTATCGGTGAAGTTATTGGTTAAAGAGTAAGAGACTGTGTGATGATCTGAATTATTTTGGAAAACTGAAAGTTGTCTTGTTTTTGTGTTTTGTTAGTCGTACAGGAAATGATGGCTAATCTTGAAAAGTTAATTAGATTTAATTTACCCTGGTTCCTCAACTGTTGCTACAGCTCTAGTACCCATCAATCCAAAGACTGAGAGAAATGGAGAGTTCCAACCATTGTCCTTTTAGTATCTTATTGTTCCTCTCTCTGTTTTTTTTGTGCTGGCCTTTCTATTCTATCACTTTCTGCCTTTGTTTAGTTGGTAACAGTTGGTTTCCATCACTCATGTTTGTTTGTTTAAATCTCTATCCATTGTGAAATAAATTTTTTGCGTGTTCGATAACTGTACTCAGGTGCTGTGTGAGATACAGTAGCAATGGTCCACAGTAAAACTAGTAACCTGGGATACACGGGGAAGAGAGGATCTGGGATTTCACCGAGTATCTGGTGATCCGGGC
>SCPV02110970.1:0-11129 GCA_004028625.2 Cuora amboinensis | reverse complement strand
TGAGGAGGGATCAGAAGAGGCAGGTACCAGCTTTAAACCCCAGAGGGAAGCTCCCTCCCCTAATGCAGCCTCAACGCCCAGGCCAGGAAACAGAGACTTATTGGTACTGTTTGAAGACAGGATACTGGACTATATGGACCATTGATCTGACCTCTCTGGCCATTCTGATGTTCTTATAACTAACTGAGCTATATCTGCCCCCCACTGTAATCCACTAGACCCCAGGTCCCTCCTAGAGCTGGGATAGGACCCAGGAGTCCTGGGAGGGTCTCTCCCTACAGAGTTAGTAACAAAGTAAGAATATACAGTCACATTTTAACCAATGTCCCTACAGTGATTTTCCACAAGATGTCAGACCACGTTAGTATTAGAGCTCAGTGGGGCTAATATTGATTTAAATTTTCTTTCTTTTATAAAGGAATTAGATACAGGGCTCCTGCCAGCTCATTGCTAACTTCCCTGCCAAAACACTGGAGTTTTCAGGTGCCCAAGTAGCCCCTGGAATCATGCTTAAATTACCTTCCCCGCCACCACCACCATTTGAAATGGTGCCCCTGAGTGCACAGTCCCGTACCGTGCTCCCGCATAAGAGCTGCATTAACAGGCAACTCTGCAAGTGACCCCCAGGCCTCTCTACTTCCTCGGCCACATGTATCCTGCCCCTATTCTGGCAGCTACACCAGAAAAAGAGCTCGCCCATGCTCCCACCTGAGGGACGTGTTCGGTTGAGATCAGCTGGTCGAAGCAGGCAGTAGGGACAGAATCTGAGACTTGAAGCTCCTAGAGTGACCTCTTACCTTGATAGACCTGCCCTTCAGCCATCCCCAGCTATTTTCAAGTGTAACGTGATCGTAAATAGACCCATTTGAAACCCTTCACCACACAAGACAAAGCCCGTAGGATTCCTCATTAACTATTTATTTCTCCTCCCCTGGCTCCCTACAGCCACCAGCCACCTTCGAGCTTTCCCTCTTCTCTCCCAGGCTTTGCTCACTTGATTGCAGCAGCTCAGCAGATGGTCCAGCTTTGCTCTTTCACTTCCATTCTTCACTTCTTTGGGTGGCTGCATTTGCAACCAAGCAGCCTGATGGAAATCCCTGAATCCTCTGTCTCAGCAGGCAGGCCCATAGAGTAGGGTTACCATATTTGAACTTTCAAAAAAGAGGACACTCCATGGGCGGGGGAGTGGTTTAAATGCTCCAGACAGACGCCTCGCAGGTAGGGTTGGGGGCCGTACTGTTGCAAGAGATGGGGGGAGAAGAACACCCCATTTTGTACCTGAGCCACAAGCTGTTCCCCAGAGAGACCCGGTATTCCACCACAGAGCGGGAGGCCCTGGGAGTGAAATGGGCATTCGAGGCGCTGAGGTACTGTGATGTTCGTCCATCGTTGTCGATGAAGACCTCAACAACTCATTCGTTCGATGTCCAGACTCTCTGAATCCAAAGATGACTGATCAGTCCGATTCGGGCGTGGAACGTCCTGTCACACGTCAAACAGACATATGATGGCACTGTCGATGACGTGCGGGCAGCTCTGGACTTGCGCAGCTCACGCTTTCTTTCAGCCTCAGCGGTACGCCTCGCCTCAGAGGTATTACTGCCTGTGTGAATGAGGCTGCGCCATGCTGGACGGTTCAGTACGAGGGTTTCCCATGTGGTGGTGTTGATCTCGAGGGACTTCAGAGAGGTCTTCAGCGTGTCCTTGAACCACTTCTTTTGTCCTCCATGGGAGCGCTTTCCCTGGGTGAGTTCTCCGTAGAAGAGCTGTTTAGGAATGCGCTCCTCTGACATTCTCACGACATGTCCGGCCCATCTGGTCTGGGCTGTCATCAGCAGTGTGTGAACTGATGGCAGACTGGCTCTGATAAGGACTTCACTAATCGGGCACTTTGTCCTGCCATCTGATTTTTAGAAGCTTTCACAGACAGGAAATGTGGAAGTGATTGAGCCTTTGTGCATGACTCCGACAGTCCACGTCTCGCAGGCGTACACCAGAGTTGGAAGCACCACTGCTCCGTAGACCTTCAGCTTCGTTGGTAGGCTGATCCCTCGACGTTCCCAGACGTTGGAGCGCAATCGGCCAAATGCAGAGCTGGCTTTAGCAATTCTGCAGTTTACTTCATTATCGATTGACACTGCTCAGGAAAGGGTACTGCCCAGGTATGTGAAGTGGTCCACTGCCTGGAGTCTCTGTCCATTTACAGTGATGGACGGTTCTGAGTACGGAGCATGGGGAGCTGGCTGGTGCATGACCTCAGTCTTCTTGATGTTAATGGTGAGACCGAAGTTGTTACATGCAGATGAAAACTTGTCCATACTGGCTTGCATTTCTGGCTCTGTACTAGCGTTCAGAGCACAATCATCGGCAAAGAGAAAGTCTCGAAGTACAGTTTCCTTCTCCTTGGTGATGGCAAGCAGTCGCCTCAGATTGAATAGTTTCCCGTCAGTTCTGTCCTTCAGGCCTCCTCCTTCAGTGCAGTGTTGAAAGGCATCAATCAGTTTGGCAGAGAATATCATGCTGAACAAAAGTGGGTGCTAAAACACACCCTTTCTTGACGCCATTGGTGACTGGGAAGGCCTCAGATGTGTGAGTGTCATCCAGGACAGGAGCCATCATACTGTGATGAAATTGACGTACCATTGGTATGAATCTGTCTGGACAGCCGAATTTCGACATGATCCTCCACAGGCCTGGCAACTGACAGTCGAATGCTTTTGTGAGGTCCACAAAAGTTGTGTAGAGTTCACGATTCTGTTCTTGACATTTCTCCTGTAGCTGACGCGCAGCGAAGATCATGTCAATAGTCCCACGTGCCTTGTGGAAGCCGCACTGTGATTCTGGCAGTAAGCCCTGCTCCAGGTGAATGATCAATCAGTTCAACAGAACCCGTGCAAGAATTTTCCCCGCTGTAGAGAGCAGCGAGATTCCACGGTGATTGTCGCATACCTGGCGATTGCCCTTCCTCTAAATTCCTGTGGAATGGATCCCTGCTTCCAGAAGGACTGAAACAGCTCAGTGAGTTTCCGTAGCAGCACGGGTCCACAAACTTTGTACACCTCTGCTGGTATGGCATCTGACCCTGGGGCTTTGCCACTTGACAGCTGGTTGATGGCTTTCTTCTCTTCGTCCTCTTCTGGTGAAGCATCCATGGAGTCATGGACTGCAACCTGGGGCATCTTGTCAATGGCCTCATCATTGATGACTGAGGGGCAGTTGAGAACTGCTTCAAAATGTTCAGCCCATCTCTGGAGAATCTGCGTCTTCTCTGTAAGGAGCACAGTGCCATCAGAGTTCAGGAGGGGAAAGCTTCCAGAAGACTGTGGACCATAGACTCTCCCTCACTTTAATCCAATTAACGCACAAGTTTCGACATCATATCATATCAAGTCCTGTGGTGATGGGCAAGCGACGAAGCAGAAGGTGTGGATACACTGGGAGCTGTTGCCGCGGACCTGCACACAGGTGGCTCAGGTATAATGGTCGTTCCTCACTGACCGAAGCAGCAGTGGAGCTCGGCGTCTTCTTGAGCGACTGAGCAGCCCTATTCAGGACTGCACTGCTCACCTCCTTAGCATGAGGAGGGGGCTAGAAAAGGTGCCCTAAACATTGCCTGCTTCACCTTACCCTGGCCAGCATACCACGGCTGGCGGGGATCCCATCAAAGCGGTCGAACAAAAACAAAACTTAGAGTGACACCGATCACCATTGGCACATGGAATATGCGCACGCTAGTGGACAACATCCCGGCAGACAGACCGGAGAGAAGAACAGCACTTGTCGCCAGAGAGCTCGCACGCTACAACATTGACATTGCAGCCCTCAGCGAAACTCGCCTTGCTAATGAAGGACAGCTGTCCGAGTCAGGCGGAGGCTATACATTCTTCTGGAGTGGCCGCAGCAGTAATGAGCGTCGCGAATCTGGAGTTGGCTTCGCCATCAAGAATCATCTTGGGGGAACTGGCAAGTTTCCGAACAAGGCTGTGAATGACCGACTCATGACAATGCAGCTTCTGCTTTAAAAAGGAAAACAAGCTACTTTGATCAGTGCATACGCTCCCACAATGACCAACCCAGAGGATGTGAAGGATAAATTCTATGAAGAACTAGATGCTCTGTTATCATCAGTGCACCGCACAGACAAGCTGATCCAGCTTGGCAATTTTAACGCAAGAGTCAGATGCGATGCCGCAGCCTGGGAAAGAGTCATCGGGAAAAATGGAGTGGGAAAGTGTAATAGCAATGGCCTGTTACTGCTGAAAACTTGTGCAGCACATGACCTTCTGATCACCAATATGGTCTTCCACCTCCCTACCCGTAACAGGACTTGGTGGATGCATCCCTGTTCCAAGCACTGGCATCTGATCGACTATGTCATCATCAGGAGAAGGGACAGACAAGATGTCAGGGTTACAAAAGCTATGTGCGGCGCTGACTGTTGGACGGATCACAGGCTCATAGTATCCAGAATGAAGCTCCATATCATGCTGAAGAGACGACCACAAGGCTGTAAGGCTCTCTGTATTGAGGATGACGCTGAGAAAGACTGGGAGCGATTCCGCAACACTGTCCATACAGCTGCATCGAAGGTATTGGGGCCCTCCATACACAGGCGGCAAGACTGGTTTGACGAAAATGATGCAGAAATCCAGGCCCTACTTGCTGAGAAGCACCGCCTGTATGGTGCATATCAGAATGACCCATCCTCAGCGGCAAATAAGACCACCTTCATCAACGCTCGCAGAACAGTACAGAACCGACTGCACGAAATGCGGGACTTGTGGCTGAGCGCCAAAGCAGATGAAATACAGGCGTACGCGGACAGGAATGACTATAAGCAGTTCTATGAAGCCCTCCTTCTCCTTGGTAACAGAACACGCATCCCTCAGGTGGATTAACAGCATGAAGGACTCAAACACACAGATCATGTGGTGGTACATGTCCCTCCAACCCTATTCCTTCTGAGTGTTACACCGGCCAGGAAAGGCTCATGCGAATGCAGATTTCTTTTCCCGAGTTGTGGGGGGGTAGGGGAGGTGGGGGAAGGGGAAGAGACGATTAAGGGTCAGCCGGCCCAGGCGACTGTCTTAAGGGGGAGGGTGTGTAACGGGGCAAGAGTGGCCCCACACTGGTATAGCAGGGGTTAACCTTTCCTCCCTGGCAGAGGAAGCCCCGCCCCAGAAGTTCTGCTGGGCATGCTCCAACTGGAGCGCAGATATAAAAGCCTGCACATCAGCTCAGTCTGGGCTGACCACCGGAGGGGAAGGAAGCACTCTGCTAGCTCCTGCAGAGAGAGGGCCTACAAGCCAGGATCCGGGCATCAGCCCTGCCGAGGCATCACCGGAGACCCTGACGGAGGTCGACCCAGGGGCGGAACAGACCGGAGGATCCCTCGCCGCAGAAGCATGCCATTCCCAGGAGAAAGTAGAGATAAATGGTGTTAAAGCTGTATTAGCACTCGGCGTGTTGCGGGCAGATCCCTGCCGAGCGATAGGCAAGTAGAGCTTGCCGCTATCAGGGCCCTGGCTTGGGGCTCGGTGGAGAGGGTGGGCCCGAGTCCCCCTACCCCCTCACCCTGAACCATGAAGGATTATATGGACTCTGGCCGCGCTACCCCGCCTGCAAAGGGGGATTATATGGACTTTGGCCACTAGGCCGTGCTACTCCACCCTTAAGAGGGGTTATATAGACTCCACCCACCAGATTGCGCCTACTGGGGGAGAGAAGAGCGTAAGACCGAGTGACAGTAAGAGACGGCCTGTAAAGAGGCAAACACCGAGACTAGAGAGAAGCGAGGCCCCAGCACCCTTCCGGCACCTGCCACAAAGGGGTGCTGCGGTGCCAGGCCCGCTACAGACTCCTAGACTTTAAGGTCAGAGGGGACCATTTATGATCATCTAGTCTGACCTCCTGCACAATACAGGCCACAGAAACTCACCAACCCACTCTTGTAATAAACCCCTGACCTATGTCTGAACTACTCAAGTCCTCAGATAAAGGTTTAAAGACTTTAAGGTGCAGAGACTCCTCCAGCAAGTGAACCGGGCCCTGTACTGCAGAGGAAGGTGAAAAGTCCAACTATGGCGACCAGCTAAACCCTGAGCATGTGGGCAAGACTCGCCTCAACCCAAGAAGAGCAGGCCTCGGCAGAGCAGGTCTGTACCAGGGAAAGGAGAGTGCTTTCCACTGGGCTGCAGAGCCTGGGGCTTAGCCAACCTGACTACAGAATGAGTCCGACCTCCGAGGGACCGTGTATTGGCCCCGAAAGACCCAGCGGTGATAAAGCCTAGCTGGGCTATGCACTGGAATGAGAACTAGGTAGGAAGTTGAAAGCAGCAAGGAAAGCCTAGAAGGGAACTTGAGAAGAGAGGTAGGATGTGCCCAGGGAAACCTGCAGCAAAGAGAAAAGAGCAGACCTAGCTGTTGAGCACAGAGCCCTGGGCTGCTACCACGTTCAGGATGGGACCGGGTTCCTCTACTGACCCCAAAGAAGGGGGCAGAAATGCACCCAGAGAGGTTACCAAGCCCAGCAAGGGGGCTACAGGCTGAGCCAGAACCCCAGCGAGAGCAGAAGAACTTTTCTCTCTGGAAAGACCTCTTTGGGCTTTTAGTGTGTGACAAACTGAGCCCCAGAAGCGTGGACTAAAGGTAGCGAGCTGGCCAGAGGGCCGAATTACCAGGCAGAGAGATTGCCATGGTGCTGGAGTGACCGTCGATGGAGGACCACAGGGCACCTAACAATGAGTAGATTCATTGATTATTGGCATCGTCTGCAGGACTGAATTCCTCCCGTCATCCGTAAGGGCACATGGAAGTCTTGGTTACTGAAGGAAGGTACGTCCCCCCAAGTGGGATTTCCCATTTGAGTTCCAGGGACTGGTTAAGCAGGAAAAGCAGTGCTCAGGGTTTCTCCAGCAGCTCCTAGAAACTCCCCAGAAGCAAGAGGAAGTGCAGGCAGAGTTGCAGATGCAGCTGGTAATCTTGAGGAAGAAGCAGCAAGACCTGTCAGAGTTCCTGCAAAGGGCAATCAACCTGCCACGCCCATGGACAAACAGAGCAGCCTCGGATCTCTGGTACAAAGCTGCTTCCAGTGAACTCTGGTACAAAGCTGCTTCCATTATGGAAACAGCCTGGTACTGGCGAGTGGGTGGGGAGACCAGGGAGATGGGAGGGGTTACTGAGGCTGGGGTAGGGGAGAAGCTGTGGGGCTGGGAGGGGAAGGACATGGCCCAGCTTGTGGGAGGGATCCTACTGGCTGTGTCTGGAGCACTGTGCAGCCTCTTCTATGGGAAGTTCCCATGGGTCAGTGGGGCCTGAATCTCTCCCGCTCCTTTGTTCTCCTTGGGCTTCACAGTAGATGTCTGGTGAACTGCCTGTGGACTCCGTGCCCCACACCGCTCCAAAATTATTCGCTACCTTCAAAGAAACAGGGCACAGCTCAGCCTGGTAGGTAGGCTGGAGCCTCATACTTCACTCACACACACAACACTGAGGGGCTTTGGGAAGCACAGTAACAAAGAAGAGATTTAAGTGATACTAAGCAAGAGAAAGAGACAAATTTCAAACAGACAAAACAAAACAAAACACACTTTGTAGTAACTCAAACTGAATCATAAGAGTCACAATTGTGGCCTTAGCAGTTTCCAGACTAACATCTCTTCTTTCCTAACAGATCTTATTTGATGTCCCTGTACGGTACAAAAATTTTCTGTCGAATCTGCTGATTTGATTGCTTAGCCTTTCAGTTTCAGACCCTCTGTTCTCTTTCTGGGGTGCCTGGACCCTGACTGTAACATCTCTTCCAGTCTCTGGCCCAGCCTCTTCCACAGACATATGCTGCAGCCAGCCCAGCTCAGAGAGCAGTGGGGACAGATGATCTCATCCTGTCAAACCAAGCAACATGGGTCCCATTGAGGCTTAGATGAAAGATCCCAGGTATCTCGTGGAGGTAAAAACCATTCACTCTTCGGTGCACTTGGGGGCTCCTGTTCCATAGCCTAGTTGTCATCATGACTTTGTTTTTTTATTCTCAGAGGGTGTGTCTGGGATCCTGGAGACTGTTTCCTGCAGGAGGTTTGAGTGGGGAGAGATCACTCAGAAGATCACTCGGGTCTGCAGGGTTCATGGGAGCAGCCACACTCCAGCAGGCCACCTGGAAGCCTACTAAAAACTGCTTACCTAGGACTTACGAAGTCCAGACCCAGTTTGAGGCTCCATCCCTGAGGCCTATTGGCAGAGTCCCAGAGCAGCTAATCGGCCCCCGGGTCCTCCTTAAACCAACAGCAGGAACAAGAAGCTGTCTGCTCACTGGAGTTCCCCTGTCTTCTGGACCATGTGACTCGCTGTGGCTCATCTGATTTGAGGCTCTGAACACAATTTGGTCTTTTGCTTCTGCTCTTCCAGTATCCTGACCCAGCTGACTCTCGACTCCTGTCTTCTGAGTGTAGACTCTGCCTCTGAGCATTAGGTCTGGCTGCCCATGACCCGGCCATGACACTGACTTTTCTACAATTCCTCCAGTGACCTTTTCTGCTCTCCAGCTCTGCTCTCCCAGCAAGACACACCAATCCTCTGGCTCCCAAAGTCCTAGTTGTTGCTATTCAAGGGCTCAGAGGTAGTGCTTGTATTGCCCCCTCCCGCATCACAGCTGCTTTTCCTATGAGAATCTCCCTAGCACAGAGGAGAAATCCGCTCTTCTCTTAGAATCAGTCCTGGCAGCAATTCAGGAAGTCATAGAAGGGACGGTCTGCTAAGCTCCCTCTGCAATGCCACTGTCAGAGACCATTACTGGTGGGTGCCAAGTGAGTGCGGAGGCAGCTCCTTGAGAGACTCCTAGGGGCAGGGTAGTCATGTTTCATGGTGACCTCTGAAAGCCATGCAAAGAGTGCAGCATTGAAGAGACTCTCCTGCGGTAACAAAGGGTTTCTGTTCTCCAGTGAGGCCAGTTTGCAGCATGTGGAAGAGCTGTTTGGTGCCGAGTTGGAGGATTCACCATATAGCTGGCAGCAGTTTCAGATCCTGGAGTCCCTATGATAGGGTTACCATGCATCCGGATTTTCCTGGACATGTCCAGCTTTTTAGTTTTTAAATAGCCGTCAGGGAGGAGTTTCTAAAAATCTAAAGGTCCGGGATTTCCCTCCCAATGCCAGGGCCGCCCAGAGGGGGGGCAAGTGGGGCAATTTGCCCCAGGCCCTGGGCCCCGCAGGGGCCCTAACGAGAGTTTTTGGGGGCCTCTGGATAAGGGTCCTTCACTCGCGCCGGGGGCCCCAGAAAACTCTCGCGGGGCCCAGGCACCCGAAGCTTCTTCTGCTCTGGCTCTTCAGTGGCAATTAAGTGGTGGGGGGGTCCTTCCGCTCCGGGTCCTGCCGCCAAAGACCCCGGGACCCCTGAATCCTCTGGGCGGCCCCACTCAATGCAGACCGTGACTCAGCTGAAACGGCGGCCAGGCCCAATTGAGCCACTCACATCCGGGCCTCCAGTAGCCAGAGCCCCTCCCCTGGTCTCCCCCTCCCCCCTGCAGCCAAAGTCCATTTAATCCTCCTTTGCAGGTGGGGTAGGACGACCTAGCGGCCAGAGTCTATATAATCCTCCCTTGCAGGCGGGGAGCATGGCCTAGTGGCCAGAGTCCATATAATCCCCCTGTACACATGGGGTAGCACGGCCTAAAGGCCAGAGTCCATAGAATCCTTCATGGCTCAGGGTGGGGGGGTAGGGGGACTCGGGCCCACCCTCTCCACCGAGCCTCAAGCCAGGGCCCTGGTAGCGGCAAGCTCTACTTGCCGCTTCCTCGGCGGGGATCCGCCCGCAACACGCCAAGTGGTAATACAGATTTAACGCTGTTTATCTCTACTTTCCCCTGGGAATGGCAGTGCTTCTGCAGCGAGGGGTCCTCCGGTCTGTTCCTCCCCTGGGTCGTCCTCCGTCAGGGTCTCCGGTGGTGCCTCGTCAGGGCTGATGCCTGGATCCTGGCTCGCAGGCCCTCTCTCTGCCGGAGCTAGCAGCATGTGTTCTTCCCCTCCGGTGGTCAGCCCAGACTGAGCTGATCTGCAGGCTTTTATATCTGAGCTCCAGTTGGAGCATGCCCAGCAGAACTTCTGGGGTGGGGCTTCCTCTGCCAGGAAGGAAGGGTTAACCCCTGCTATACCAGTGTGGGGCCGCTCTGCCCCATCACACACCTTCCCCCTTAAAACAGCCGCCTGGGCCTGCTGACCCTTGGTCGTCTCCTCACCTTCTCCCCGCCCCCCCAACTCGGGAAAAGAAATCTGCATTCGCATGAGCCTTTCCCGGCCGGTGTAACACTCGAAAGGAATAGGGTAGGAGGGACATGTACCACCGCATGATCCGTTTGTGTGAGTCCTTCATGCTGTTAATCCACCTGAGGGGTGCGTGGTCTGTTACCAAGGAATAGGGGTTCCCTATTAGATAGAACAGCTTGTGGCTCAGATACCAAAGGCAGTATTTTCCCTCGGCCCACCGTATAGCCCAGGTAGATATCTTCTTTCTGGCCCAGGTGACATTTGGCTCGGTTTGCGGTGAGCCCTGCTTTGCCCAGCGCCCGCAGCTGGAGGTGTTCCTTCCAGTTGGCACTGTAGATGATGTCCATCAGTCTGTCCCGCAGCAAGCCGACCCGTGCGAAGATCTGCAAGAGTTCATTGGCGATAACTGAAGCCATGGCGGACCGTAGTAGTACCACCTCTGGATACCGTGTTGCATAGTCAACCACAACCAGGATATACTTATGGCCGGAGCTACTCTTCTCCAAAGGCCCCACTAAGTCCAAGCCTATCCGTTCAAAGGGTGTCCCTCCTGCTCACCCCATGAGGGGGCCGTGCTCCCCCCCATCCAGCCCCACATGTTCCTTGACGCCCTCCCCTGGGACCCCTGCCCCATCTACCGCCCTTCCCTGTCCCCTGACTGCCCCCTGACACCCCATCCAACTCCTCCTCTCATTCCTGATGGCCCCCCAGGACCCCTGCCCCATCCAAACACCCCTTCTCTCTGTCCCTGACTGCTCCCCATCGTCTTATCTAACCCCTGCTCCTTGCTGACTGCCCCCCTGGAACTCTTGCCTCCATTCAATCCCCCTGTTCCCTGCCCTCTGACCGCCCCAACCCCTATCCACCCTCCTC
>SCPV02110969.1:0-11285 GCA_004028625.2 Cuora amboinensis | reverse complement strand
TACTATTCTTAAGTGTATTTTCTTGTTAGTTATTTACTGGAGAATTATATGCTCTGCATATGTCTGTGTATGTGCATGCATGCACACACACTCACACCCCCACTCAAAGATATGCAGAAAGGCCCCACATTTTAATAATTTAGTTTCAAAGACTGGTCATTTTCACAACCTTGTCTTACTCTCTAATATCCCCAAACTCTCTGAACATCAGTTTCTCTGTATCTTTGCTTTGCAATGAATTGAATGAAGCCTTAGCAATCGGCAGGGAATTTAGTGTACTTGTAGCACTGAACTCATTCTCCCCCCTACTTTAATCAAAACTAGCAAGTTCAAAAGGAAAAAGGGGTAGAAGGAATTGCATATAAAGCTGGCATAACTTTTCTGCTCCTTCCTTAACTGGGATCATTTGTGACCTGGCACCGGACTAAAAGAGTTTAGGAGAAGACTGAAGAAGAAAATTGCAAGCCATGCAGTACGTGTATTGGAACTGACATGTCTAATACCATGTGATTCATGGAGGCTTTGGACTGCACTAAATAAAGAGGTACAACAGCCTGCCCATTGTGGGCAGAGTGGATTACATTTCCTAATGTAATGTAAAGAGGAGATGCATAGTAAAGAATACTGCCAAGTTGTGGTGAAGAAATCCATTTCAGTCTTAGCTTGAAATACACCTCTACCCCAATATAACGCTATCCTCAGGAGCCAAAAAAAATCTTACTGCATTACAGGTGAAACTGCATTATATCGAACTTGCTTTGATCCACTGGAGTGTGCAGCACCCCTTCTCCCAAAGAGCACTGCTTTACCGCGTTATATCCAAATTTGTCTTATATCGGGTCATGTTATATCAGGGTAGATAGTGTGCTATGACCCTTTTGTATTTTTATGTCTGATTTTGTAAGCAAGTAGTTTTCAAGTGAGGTGAAACATGGGGGTATGACAAATCAGACCCCTGCAAAGGGTACAGTACTCTGGAAAGGTTGAGAATCACTGGGTTATAGGTTCGGATTAAGGTGAATCAGAGGGGGAATGAATAGCTAAAAGGTATTGGATTATAGGTCACCCTTGAGTTACATTATCAGAGGTATGAACAAGCTCAGGACCAACATGGAGAAGATTTGGAATCAGGTTTGGCAGAGCTGTAGGTGAAAGGGGCTGTCCATACCAGAATAGCACAGGTGCTGCAGATCAGTACAACATCGCTTTTGCAATGGTGTACAGAGAGCCCTTGCGTGAAAAATAGCAGTGTTTGAAAGCTCTGGGGTCCTTGTATGGAAATACCAGGTTAACAATGAGATGCATTGGCAGAGGTGTAGAAGTCAGGTGCAGTAGAATGGTGGTTACTATACTGAGGAGGTGTATTGACACTACTTTTTGATCAATGGAATACCATGGAGTGGTGAGCTGTAAGTTTATTTATGGGCATTCCAGCAACAGAACACGATTGGAGGAATCATTTACTTTACCCGAGAGGGGAATGTGTGGTTTCTTCCACTGCAGCAAGTGCTGTTCTAGACTGTAGCGGGCCGGTGTGGCTCCCCTCCTCCCCGGAGAGGGTTGAGCCCCGGACACAGGAAGGGGCGGGGCTACAGAGTGGTGAGCCCGCCCCTCAGAGGGTCAGACGGCGACCCGGAAGAATAAAAGCCAGGCCTTCCAGCTCAGTCAGTGCCCAGCCACCAGGGAGAACAGACCTGTCTGGCGGAGCTCCTGCCGGAGGAACCGCGGAAGCCCCGGGCAGCTGCCTGGACTGGCCGGAGAGCACCCTACCCCGCTGCTGGGAAGACCTGCCGGAGCTTCCCCGCGCCACCTACGATGAGGAGCCAGTAGGAGCCTCCCCGCTAGCCTGCTGTTACCCCGAGGAACCCCCGGGGTACAGTTGGCCGGACCTCCCCGAGGAGCTACCTGATCTACCCCCCAGCCCGGGTTGTGAGCAGCCCATGCAGTGGGACTTCCCGGGACCAAACGCCGTGGACCAGGTAGGACCGGAGGGGGATACTGGAAGTGGCCCGGGGGCAGCCGACCTCAGTCAGGCTGCTGACCAGACTGAGCCCATGTCAGTGTGTTGCGGTCAGGATCCCCACTGACCGTCAGCGGCGACGACCGCTGCCTAGGGCCCCGGGCCGGGACACAGTGGAGTGGGTGGGCCTGTGTCCCCCCTGCCACTCCACTCACGGGTGGCAGTTATCCCCCTCACCTTAGTGCTCAGCCCTGCTCCAAGAGGCCTGAGCCTCCCCTGAACTGTTAGCGCTCAGCCTGCGACAAGAGGCCTGGGCCTTACCTGGACTGTTTGCTGCCCAGCCCCTGCACCAGAGGGCCTGGGCCTTACCCAGACTGTTTGCTGCCCAGCCCCTGCACCAGAGGGCCTGGGCCTTATCCAGACTGTTTGCTGCCCAGCCCCTGCACCAGAGGGCCTGGGCCTTATCCAAGCTGTTTGCAGCCCAGCCCCTGCACCAGAGGGCCTGGGCCTGTCCTAGACTGTTTGTAGCCCAGCCCCTGCACCAGAGGGCCTGGGCCTTGTCTAAACTGTTTGCAGCCCAGCCCCTGCACCAGAGGGCTTGGGCCTTGTCTAGACCGTTCACAGCTCAGCCTGACAGCAAAAGGCCTGAGCCCCAACTGACTCTGTCTTCATTACCCAGCCTTAAAGGGACAGGACAGAGCACCCCCCCGTGAGACCAGCGGGCCGGTGTGGCTCCCCTCCTCCCCTCAGAGGGTTGAGCCCCGGACCCACCTGTTACATAGACCCTGACTACAATAGGCATTTAGGGAGATGGGAGATTCACATCCTTCTGTACCACAACACACATGATCGCCACTGGACAAAGATGGGTGCTGAAGTGAAAAAAAAATGACATTATTCTACTCAAACCTCACTTCCCAGAGTCGCAGTCCCATAATTCCTCATATTCCATTCTAACCCTCCTCTGACAGCTCCCTGTTCCACCTTCCCTCCTGATCTGTGTCTGATTTCCACTCTCCGCAGTTAACACACACAGCTGGGAAGAAGGAGGAAGAAAAATGCCAGTGCCGTATACTGTGCTGCTGCAGTCAAGAAGTAACCCCGTGTGTATTACAGCGTGGCTATTGTTAGTCTGACAGTAAGTCATGCCTTGGCATTTTTGTTACATTTTCCATGTGGAATTGAATTGGTTGTGAAAATATAGAACATCATTGGATTTCAGGAATTAAAATCTTTCCAGATAAGTCTATTCTTAGTGTCAAAGGCTTTGAAAGTATGTCTTTTTATGCTAAGAACACTAAGCAAATCAAGGGTTAAGAAATGTACTTAATTTGGCATTGTATTAATGCAAAACAATCTTTCTTTTGTTTTTATCATAGATATAAATCTAACCAGCATCAATTTGCAAGGGGTGGAGGAGAGGAAAAATGCAGGAGACTTCTGTTTTTCCCTGCTGCCCAATCTCCAAAGCTTCAGGTCACAGCCACAATTGGCTGAGAAGAACTGGCTGAGGTTTCAAGTTAGCTGAAGGGACTGTCAACTGAGCAACACAACACATTTCCCACATCCTCCTCTGAAAAGGTTTCCACTCATTTTGGATTAGGTTCTGTTGTTTTATCTGATTCCGTTCACTCCATCCCTCTTTACTAAAAATGTTTGGAACTGTAGTTCTCCTCTATGGAGAGATCCAATTTCAAGGTGACACTATTGCTATTCTGGAACAGCAGAATTGAAAAGGGCACTTTTCACTCTACCAGGGAGCTGTCTCCCATGGTGGTGCTTAAAGATAAATATAATCAGCTTAGAGATGCTGTTACGTCTCCTGTTTTCTTCCTCCTCCTAATGGCTTGATGACTAGATCAATTGCTTAATCAGGTCAATGAATATTAACAAGAATATGGGCAACCTCTCTTAGCTGAATAAGGATTGAGCCATCCTGTTTGTGTACTCTGCACTGGAGCTTTAGGATGAGTTTTCAAACTAGATAAAATGATTATTTCCCCTAGGAACTTTCAAAAATAGTTAGTCAACATATGCTCCAGTCATAAGCATCAATTTAGTGTCTTTTCACATCTCATTGTAGATTCATGTTTCTCTTCCATGCCTAATCCTAGCCTAATTCTGCAAACTGCATACTACATAGAGTCACACCCTGGAAATCAATTGGACTACTCACAGAAGTAGAGCCTATTGCTTGATACGAGGTATTCGCAGGATTGATCTTTAAATCAGTAGCAACACCATGTCACTTTCCATATTCTTGCCATGACTCCTACATTGCTGGAGGTCTGTATTTCACTCCTGTGCTGAACTTGGACAAGGGCCATTGTTTCTGATACAGAGATGTCAAATCATGCTTCTTCTCATCCCTCTGACTGAATCAGCCTAACCTGCAAGTCTCTGGTCAATCCAACCTTCCTCAAAGTAGATTTTGCTGCCTATTTACAGGAGGATATTGGCTTTTTGCATTTTTACTAATCATTGTAATGAGTTGATTGTCAGTGAAATGTGCCACAGAGAGTAAAGTCTCTTTATCCACAGAACAGGTAAAGCAGCAGTGAAAGTTTCCTCAAACTGCCCCAACAATGCGCTTCAGGCCTGGCCTGGCAAAAGATACTCCAGGGCTGAGAGGACATTTCAGGGTTAATGGTTTATTCAAACCCTTATATTCTCTGCTGGGATTGCAAACAAAGTAGAAAATTAGAACTAGTAGTCGTTGTGGGATTGTGTGAGGTGGACAGCTGTCCACTGGGAACAGAACTGAATCCCCTGACTCATTCTACATCTGTCACCAAGAGCATCTATCACACAGCAATGACTTTTGGTCTCAATAGCCATGGAGAAGTTCAAAGCTGGAGATATAGGAAGGAATGGCTCTATATTCCGATGCTATGCTTCTGAGTCACCCCTGGTACCACAGGTTGAGACACAACTTCATTGTGCTAGAATGGTCCCTGTAATAGAGATTTAATATTCCCATGGGGCTCCTGTGCACTCAGAATAAGTCTAAAGGAACTGTGATAAAGTATCTGGGGAGGACAAAAAACAGATTCCTCACATTATCTTCCCAGCAGCTCTCCCCAGTGCTCTTTCAAGCCTCCTGACTTTAGCCGACCTTTTTGTCTATCTGCTGATCACGTGCTGAATTTGCCAACTTTATTTCTAATGTCTCAAATGGGAGCCTGTATCCCCCTGTTCTTATATGATGTCACTACATAAGATATTGCATGGCAATGTTGTGATGCAGTCTAAAGCTATACAAATACTTAACAGGTTTTCAAGGATCAACCTAAGGAAATCCAATCACTTGGTTAAAAATTGTTACACTTTACAGAAGAGAACCAATTTGGCATCGTCTTTTATGCCTTGACTGAAGGGCACATCCACAAAATAGGCCCAGATCAGTCAGCTTTTCCCTTCGTTTCCTTTTCCTCCAGCACTCCCCTCTTCTTCGCGAGGTTACAGGGCCATATTCCTTTTAGCACTAATTCATAGTCTTTCATTCAAACCATGGTTCTTACCTGTGACAACGCTGGGGATTTTAGACAGAAAGCTCTTGACTGTTCGGATAGGAACTCCACCTGCTTTGTCATCCTGCATTCTTGTAATTATATCTTCAATCTGGCAAGGGGGAAGGAAAGGATTACATTGGGTTTGCAAGAATAGTGACTATAGATACTCATAATACTGATAAAGTATTGGCACCAGCAAAAACTAGGTGCCATGAAATCTTTTCATGTCATTTGCTAAGATTTGCTAAGCTATTCCAACTCCCTTGTCAATGGGGAGAAGGGGAAAAAGGATTGAGAATGTATTGATATGATTGGTTAATGCAAGGTTTACATGAACAATCCTAGAAGTGGAAGACTAAGTTCCAGACATGTCAACAACTTCCATTTTTTCCTATTGGGCCATATCTTGAATTCCTTACTCAGTCAAAACTCCCATTGAAGACAGTTGACCCAGAATAACTAATGCACTTCAAAGGTAAAAGTAAAAGAATTGGAAAAAAATGAAGGAAGTGGAAAAATTAAGTAAAATTTCAGATAGTTTTAGTTGCTCCTGGCATTGGTTGCCACATATTTGAGAATAGCTGCATCACACACTCATGGCTCCAGCACATAAATAATGTAATCAATCCAAACGTGACAATATTTGTTGTAGACTGATAATGTGATAGGCCCTACACAAGGGGAAGGAAGTTCCTGTCCTGAAGAGCTAGCTCATGACATCCAACATCATTTTTTCCCTCTTATTCCACGTCTCCCCAAAACAGTGGAACAAATCAAAGCGTCCTTAAAAAGTGAAGTGATGTGAGTTACCTTGGGAGTGAGACAAATGGTGCTGTGCATATTGCTATACTATTCTTACCAGTTGGCATCTGACTAGAACTAGCTGACATTTGTTTGTGTGTGTGTGTGTGTGTGTGTGTGTGTGTGTGTGTGTGTAAAAATTAGTGTTGATGAAAGTTAGTATGTCTTTTTTATTGACATAACATGTACAACACTGGTGGCAGCAGCAGCTCAAACTTTCTAATACTCCCTTCTCAACTACAGCTGTGTGAAATAATGGATTTTTTGGTTTGCTGGCAATATGAAAAAAATTAAAATTCATTTTGGTTTGGGGTTAAAACGAAATTAATTTTTTTTGTCAAATCAAGAAGTTGAAAAAGGCTTGTTTTGGGTCATATGAAACATTTTATTTCAACAAAACCTAAACATTTTGTTTCATTTTCAACCTTTTAAAATATTTTTGGGAAATCTGAAACAAAAAATCATTTAATCATTTCAAACTGAAAAATCAAAACATTTCATTTTGAAAAAAAAGGTCAAAATAAAATGTAGATTTTTTTCTAAATTTTTGATAAAAAACAGTTTAAAGAAACAGACATGAATTGGCATTTTGGCATTTTTTGCCTTCACAGCTGAGAATTTATGCCAATTTGGTGGAGGGGCTGTTTTTCATGGTGTGGAACAATTTACAGTCACTGCTGATCTGGGCTCTCTTTGAATCAGCAATCTAGAGGGAGAATACTCAGCTTAATAATCACCTGAGCCATGCCACACTCTCTCTCTCTCTCTCTCTCTACATGACCAGTCTGCTAAATTTAGAACACATTTTCCATACAGACAGCACAAAAGGGGAAAGGGTCAAGAGAAGATCTATCTCAGAGCAGTCAAACATTTCAGTAAAGGAAGATGGTAGAATCAGGCCACTTTATTTCTCTATTAAGAATCTCTGGTTTTGCCCCCACTTTAATACTAATAATGGAAGAAAAGACGAGAATTGAAAATTCTGGTAGTTCTGCGGCATGATTTCTAATTTAGCCACACATGCAAGATGTTAAATTTAATTACATTATGATCATTATTATTGAGCTGCTCAACTATATTAACCTCTTGGACCAGATCCTGTGCACCATTTAGGACTAAATCTAGAGTTGCCTCTCCCTTTGTCGGTCCCAGGACTAGCTGCATCAAGAAGCAGTCATTTATGGTCTCTAGAAATTTTATCTCTGCATCCCAGCCTGAAGTGACATATACTCAGTCAACATGGAGATATTTGAAATACCCCATTATTATTCAGTTTTCTATTTTTGTGGCCTCTCTAATCTCCCTGAGCATTTCACAATCATCATCCTGGTCAGGTGGTTGGTAGTATATTCCTACTGCTTTACTCTTATTATTCAAGCATGGAATTTCTATCCATAAAGATTCTATGGTACAGTTTGAGTCTTAAGATTTTTAATATATTTAACTCTATGCATTCTTTCACATATAGTGCCACTCCCCCACCAGCATGATCTACTCTGCCCTTCCTATTTATTTTGTATGCTGGTATTACTGTGTGTGATGGTGTATGATTGGGACATGACCATTTGTATCATTAATACTGCCACTGTTAGACAATTGCAACACATCTTGTACAAAGTATATTATGTAAGGTGTCAATGGAAGTTATTGTTTGCCAAGTATGATTATCCTGTTTATATGCATGTATCATTTTTGTATCTGAAGTGATGAATATTGGCTCTATCTATTTCAAGTGTATTTGCTCCTGGGATAACACCCACCAGGTAATTTACATCCAGTCTGGGCAGCACATTGTGAATGAACTATTCAAGTTGATGGCCCATTAAAGAACACTCAACCCTCACAATGGACCATAGAAGAAGTTCTTCCTCACCTGGTGTACCTTCCTGTGGATGCTTTAGCCAGAATATGGGTAATGGCTGCTCCTAGGAATCATCAAGCCATGTAAGACATGTGATTTGTTCACATGACCCTGCATTCCATTTTGTGCTTGTAATTTTCCACAAATTAAGGCTGAGAGCTGTGTTTGGGACAGTGAAATTCCCTCCACACGGGAGAAGGTATAAAAGACCCTGGAAGCATCTCTATTTTGCCTCTTTCCTGCTCTGATCTCTGGACTATGGACTTACTCTAAAAGAAACATATTTACTATGGACTGAGGACTTTCCAATGTTTTGGAAGTTACCAGAGATGTTACAAGCCAACCTGTCTGTAACATCACTGCTACAAAACTCATCCAAGAGCTTTGTAATGATTGTATGTATATGACTTCCTTAATCCTTTTAAATCTCTCCTCTTTCTTTTCTCTTATAAATAAACCTTTAGATATTAGATACTAAAGGATTGGCAACAGCGTGATTATTGGGTAAGATCTGAGTTGTATATTGACCTGGTTATGTGGCTGATCTCTTGGGATTAGCATTTGTATACAACCACTTACAAAATTTGTCAATATTTACTTGTCTGCCTTCCTGTGATGTAACTAATGGGACTCTCTCATTTGACTGTTTCTCTTCAGCTCCTACCGGTACTTTATCAACTTCTATCCTCTCCTCTTTGCTAGGATATAGAGAATGTCCGTTAAGAGATCCTCCTCTATGGGATGTCTCTGTCCAAACTGTGTGCTCCTCCTCAACGGTAAGCTTTTCCCTACCTCTTAAGTTTAAAAATTTCTCTACTACCTTTTTAATTTTACATGCCAGCAATCTGCTTCATTTTGGTTTAGGTGGAGCCCATCCTTCCTGCATAGGGTCATCCTTTCCACAGTTCCTAATTAACCTAAAACCCTTCTCTCTACACCATTGTCTCATCCACGCATTGTGACTCTGTAGTTCTGCCTGTCTAACTGGCCTGTACATGGAACTGGAAGCATTTCAGAGATGGTTACCATGGAGGTCCTGGACTTTCATCTCTTACCTAGGAGCCTAAATTTGGCCTCCAGGACCTCACTCCGATCTTTCCGTATGTCACTTGTACCTACACATAGTACAACCAACAGCTCCTCCCCAGCACTGCACACAAGTCTGTTTAGATGTCTTGAGAGAGCCGCATCCTTCACACCCAGCAGGCAATTCACCATGCAGGTTCTCCCAGTCATCACAAACCCAGTTATCTATATTTCTAATAATTGAATCCCCCATTACTATTACCTGTCTCTTCCTGATAACTGGGGTCCCCAACCCCAGAAGGGGTATCCTCAAGGTGAGATGATACCATGACATCATCTGGAAAGAGGGTCCTAACTATGGGATCATTTCCTTCTGCTCCAGTTTGATGGTGTTCTTCCCTGAGACCTTCATCCTCCTCAAAAGCACAGAAGCTGTCAGACTAGGGGGTGGGACTGCTCTACTGTGTCCTGGAAAGTCTCATCTATGTACCTCTCTGTCTTCCTTATCTCCTCCAGTTCAGCCATGAGCTGCTTTACACCAAATGCATACATATGCCACTTGCCCAATCATAAACATTCATGTGACATCCAGTTCAATAAATTGGAGAGCCCCTATTCTGCACAAATGCATATAGTTATTTCCAAAAGCTTTTGTCCCCACATGGAAACCAGAAGTGCAGAGGCACTTGAAGATATAAAAATTTGCTGATTCTTTCTGCATCTGTCTAAAATACAGCTTTTGCTATTGATTCACACTGCTAAAACTCTCATCATTTCAATTATTGCACATCTTCTCCAGCCTTGACAAATGCAATCTTGCCCCACTCATACCCATTCATAGTGTGGCTGCAAAGATCATTTTCCTAGCCTGTCACCGGGACCCTGTCACACCCTCTCTCTGAATCCCTCCACTGGCTCCCCTCCCACCTCAATTACATCAAACATAAGCTGCTTGTATTCACTTTCAAGGCCCTTCAGAGTCAAACCTCACCCTACCTATCACTTCTCATTCACTATCAAGTTGTCAGTGCTTGCTTCAGATAAGCTCATGATGCCAACTGCCATTGCTCACTAGTTAAATTTTCAAACAAACAGCTCCATGCTTTCTCCCATGCTGTCCCACAGACTTGGGAGGTAAATGTCCACAAAGTTATCACCTTCCAATCCCTCCTCATTATCCCTTTTCAAAACTCTTCATCATGATGCCTACATAAAACTGGACAATGGTTAGGCTGCTGCTGTCCTGAGACCACCTCCCATCATGCTGATCAATATTGTTTCACTGTTTGTACTCCTCCCACCTGACTGTAACCATCTGTTATCTTTCATCCTATGCCAACATTGTAAGCCACTTGGGGCAGGGATCACCTCTTTTGTTCTGTGTTTGTACAACACCTCACATAATGGTCCCCTGGTCTACAGTAGGGCTATCAAATGCTACAGTAATACAAATACCAAATAGTAATAATAAAACAAGAGTTAAGCAAAACATTCCCAAACGAAGAAAAATACAGTTGAAAAGTTTGATACACATGTATTCTATTATCCCGGGTTTACCAATGGAAAAACTGAAGCATAGAGCAATTAAGTGACTTGTCCAAGGTCACCCTGCAAGTCTATGTTAGATCCAAGAATAGATCTCAGATCTCCTGTCTTCTGGTCCTTTTTAACCATGAAACATTGACCAAGATTTTTAAACATGGGTGCTTAAAATTTCAGCTCCTAAATTCTTATTTAGATGTTTAAAAAAAAAAAATCAGCCTCCTTAGTTAAAGTAGCATCCAGAAGCTTCCAGCTCCCAAGCCATATATTTCTTCCAGTGTAGCTGATATTCAGGATGGACCAAAATGTTCAGTCAGACTCTCAACTAGCAGAAACTTCAACCTGATTTAAGATCTGAATGAATTAAGTACCGTATTTATCGGCGTATAACACGCATTTTTTTCCCCTGAAAATAGGGGGCAAATGATGTGTGCATGTTATACGCCGATATAACCTTAAGAAGCCATGTAATTTTCAATATACAGTCGAACCCTGTTATCTCGACGGCCTAGGGGTTTGCCAAAAGCCGTCGAGATAACCAATGATCGAGATAAACCCCCTATCCACCCCCCACCCCCTCCCT
>ML199845.1:1440-22504 GCA_004028625.2 Cuora amboinensis | reverse complement strand
CCCCCCCCCCCCCCCGGGTGGCCCTGCATACAACACGGGAAATGACTGCCTAGGAAAGGGATCTGGGGGTCATAGTGAACCAGAAGCTAAAAATGAGTCAGAGAGTGCAAAACTGTTGCAAAAAAAGCAAACCTCATTCTGGGATGTATTAGCTGGAGTGTTGTAAGCAAGACATGAGAAGTAATTCTTCCGCTCTACTCTGCACTGATTAGGCCTGAACTGGAGTATTGTGTCCAGTTCTGGATACTACATTTCAGGAAATATATGGACAAATTGAAGAAGAGAAGAGCAACAAATGATTAAAGGTCTAGAAAACATGACCTATGAAGGAAGATTGAAAAAATTGGGTTTGTTTAATCTGGAAAAGAGAAGACTGAGAGGGGACATGATAACCATTTTCTAGTACATAAAACGTTGTTACAAGGAGGAGGGAGAAGAATTGTACTTAACTTCTGAGGATAGGACAAGAAGCAAAGGGCTTCAATTGCAGCAAGTGTGGTTTAAATTGGACATTAGGATAAACTTCCTAACTGTCAGGGTGGTTAAGCACTGGAATAAATAGCCTAGGGAAGTTGTGGAATCTCCATCATTGTAGATTTTTAAGACAAACACCAGTCAGGAATGGTCTAACTAAATAATATTTAGTCCTGCCATGAGTGCAGGGGACTGGACTAGAAGACCCCTCGAGGTCCCTTCCAGTCCCATGATTCTATGATTCTAAGATATGTTGTCTGTAGGACCTGATCTTGCAGTTCTCATGCATCCAACATTTCTAATGACTTCAGTGGGAATTATGAATGCAAGAGGAATTCAGGGTTAGGTCATGCTATGTTTTTGTAATCTAAGTACATTGTTTTAAAGAATTCATGTGAAGCAAAGCTAATGCACAGACCAACTGCTATGTATAAAAAGTGTTAAATAGTTACAATATTTTATACTGAAATAAATATAGGTATACTGTAGAAGGTTGAAATTATAGATCAGGGTCTACAGAATATCCCATAAAGTGTCCAGAGAGTAAATACTGTTACCCCTTTGCTGAGCGGTATCAAATTTTGGAGGCTTTATGGGTTAATTTCCCATTTGGAGCAGAAATTGATTACTCACCATCAGGTATCCTTTAGTGCAGTTTGTTTATTTATAGAATGTACCCAAATCCTGATTCCTTGGATGGGGTAGTAACTAATGGCAACACAGGCAACTCCTGCTTGCAGAAGCCTCAGATAAGGCCCTGTCCGCCGAAGCAGCTCTCTTGTACCTTTGTTTCTCAACAGGTCATCACACACCTCTATTGCTTCAGTCTCATCTTGCTGTACCAGTCCCTGAGTTTTACATCCGGGAACCCCAGATTGCTCACAGAGACCACATGGCCTAGAAAGATGAGCTTGGGTGTCTACAGTGTTTTGTGCAGTTGGTCTACAACACAAAGGAACCTCAGAGCTTCAGCTGCCAGAGCCCTTTAGCCCACACAATACTCTGGCTAAAGTCAATGGAGCTATGACAATTTCCACCAGTTAAGGACCTGCCCCTCTGGATGCAATTACTGCATGGCATTTTTAGGGGAATTTCAGCACCTTGTGCCATAACAATACAAAATATATACATGTTTAACAGCAAAAAATGATACTTGTAAAGGGAGAAATTAGTAAGATTTGCCAGTTTACTTTGGATATTCTCCATGTATTTAACAACGGATTGCCATGTCTTCATGCTAATCTCATACATATTCTTTTTAATGCCAGCGGGTTTCTCCAAAGACAGCAGGTTTCCAGGATTTAGCAAGTCACTTAGACTTGTTTAGAATTGTGCTGCATGCAATTAAATTTGTATACACAGAAGTAGTTCGACCTCTAGCTGGTCATTTGCACACACAATCTCAATAACTACATGCACAAATGAATGCACATATTTCTGAAAATGGAGGGTTTGCTGACTGAAGTACTGTTGGAAGCTTTGCCTTCTGAAGTGACTCCCACTCTAGCAGCAGGGATACTAACGTATATTATGTACAAGCAATAAAGACCAATGAGAAAAGTATTTCCTGGTGTAATCATCAGCTGACAAGAAATCCCCTCTCTCCCTGTAAGTCATTAAAACTATTATAAATTATGGGACTATAAAAATATATACAATATATAAACATATAAAAAATAAATGGCCCCGTTCTGTGCTACTTATGTGGGTGCAACTCCCATTGCAGCAAACAAGGATTGCCCCCATATAAGTAGAAACAGACCTAAGCCAAAAGTAATGACAGAAGAACTTCTTTAATTTGCTCTGATGACTGGGAGAGCTATTGCTTATGACTGGATTTTGCAAATTAATAAGTAAATGAAGAAAACCAAGAAATTAATCAAGGCAACTGCCGCACAAAATAGGCTTTGTTTGTTTGGTCAAGCTTAGTTTTAATGATTTTATTAGTTTTAGTTCCACTGTCTTGACTGGGAGCAAACTCAGGCTGTTACAGTGGATCAGCAAATGTATGGTAGTACGTTTTGTAAATGTAAGGCATTTTCAGTTACCTGAAACTTTGCTATACCAGTAAGCTATTAAATCTTTGCTGAGAAGTGGAGTGAGCTGGCTGGTTTTCTAACCTATTTGTCTGTTTATATAAATTGTCTAAGCTCCTTACTCATAAGTTCATAATACTGTTTTATCAGTGCTCCAGTTGACCATTAGGAACTTATAATATATGCAGATCACAGACAGTAAAATTCTGTCTTAAGCTACTGCTCAAGTGATCAGCAAAAATTTAATAAATACTGCTTAACAGAGGTGATCTTCTAATAAAGGCAGACCAAAATTTTAGTCACTGCATTTGAGAGTACTCTGGGGGTGGTTTCTCAAGACAGAAGGCTGCCTAGTAAAGGTGACCTCTTGTATATGTTTAGACAGATAGGCAGAGTAGATACTTTTTTCCCCTCCATGAAGCAAAAAGAAAGAAAGAAAGAAAGAACCAGTTCTGGAGTTCTTACTCAGACACAACTCCTGTGAAGTTCAATGTGACATTTGCCTGAGATAATTTTGCAGAGTTGAGCCATATAGCCTGAAGGATAATTAATCAGAATAACATATTGTGACTTCCATAATTTACTTGCTTTTGGATGTAAACACTGAAGGATTTTTGGTGACACTTTTTGTATCGATGACACTAAGTACACTCAGGGCTAAAACTGCTCCCTTCTAAGTGTGTGAGCACTCCGTCATGAGAGAGGGCATTATGTGACCCATAAATTTAGAAACTGTATTGTAATTTACAGTTGAACACCAAATGTGAGAAAAAAAAGGTGTAAAACATAAACTACTCATTTGAAGGGCCTCTTGGAACTGTTTTGCAGATCTCACACTGACTTTATTGTGAGGTTTTAAATCTATGTTCTGTTCCAGAATTCGGTTCTGTGCAGCTGCATGTTTAACCAGATTCCCACTTTTTTTCTTTTCTCTAAGTTCTGTTTCTAATAAAAAAAGTTTAGATCAAACATACTTATAGTTAGCAATTTTCCTATGAGTGAAAGCTGATCAAAGTAAAACATGGAACAGTATCCCATTTTAAGTATGGCAGATGTCTGCCATGCTAAACAACTTTCAAGGAGAAGAAAATCTTTTCACTACAAACACAAGAGCATTTAGACGGAGGGTTGCATTTAGTCGGGGTGTAGGCCAAGATGTATGATCTTTGCATCAGAGAAATTGTAAAATATTTAGTTAAATATACATTGAAATGACATCAGGGTTATAGCACAGTTAAATGTCAGGCAAGTCACAGTTAAGACTGGCATTCCATTCCTCATTTATAGTATTATAGTCAGTGTTTTACTGGGAGTTTTGCTTGAGAAAGGACTCTTTGCTTTTTTGAAAATGGAGGGGCTCAATTTGACACTTCCTGGCTTTGGCAGTCCCATCTTCTAACATTACTTTTACAATTGCATGACTTTTCCAACCATATAAAAATCAACTTTTTGGTATTAATAGCAGACACGAGAGATGTGCCAAATTACCAGAGACTAAAGACCAGTTAGTATAAATTGGCATAGCTCCACCGATTTCAATGAAACTACACTGATATCCATCAGCTGAGACTCTGGCCCCTGATTTTTTAGCTGCTGATTGTTCTTTTAAGCATGAGTTTGAAGCAAAGGAGTTTTACAATTAACAGTCAAATATGTATTTGATGGGTCATATTTATAGCTGATTTGCCCGCTGTTCAAAAGGGTGTGTTTAGACTTTAACTTCTCTAAACAGTTTTCCTTATGTTCTGTGCAGTCCTCTCAAAATCAGGTTGTATGTCAGCAATGGGTTGGGCCCAATGTATTTGAAAAGACAAGAACATTCATAGTAAGCATAAAATGCATACTATTTTTGTTTTGCTTTGCCTGGGTTAAATATGTATTGAGATTGTTTGTGGTATTACAATTTTGTAGGTCATTATAATTTTTTGTTAATGTTTATTTCATTTATGCCCTGATCCTTAAAATAACCATGCAGGTCCTCTAGTGTTTGCAGATTTAGGGCTTTAATCACCAACTTGAGTATATGGTTGTAATCTTTTTAAGAAATATGCATCATACACACCTTTATTAAAGGAATTGTAAAAGCAGTGTCACAGGGCCCAGTCCTGCTCTTACTGAGGTCAACAACAGATCTCCCATTGATTTTAATGACAAATGGATTGGGCCTCCTATTTTTCTTAAATACAGCTCCAGGGCTGATCCTGAAGTCCTCACGCACAGTGGAACTTTTGAATTGGAACCATAGAGAGAATATTGACATTTTCAGGAACTTTTACACCATCCTTCCCTTATTTTATAGGTTTCCCATTGACCTACTGGGACACTGCTATAGTGAGGCCTGAAAATAGCTGCCACAGGCATGGAAGTTAAGCAGTATGCGCTGACAGAATTCATCTATAAAAAAGTGTAGCTAGTAAAAGGCTTCATGAGCTGATGCAAACAGCCTAGCCATGATCTGGGAGATACGTGTCAGCAACAAAATATGGGACCTCTGAAAGAGCTGAATGTCTCCTTAGAGAAGATCTATAAAGGAATACATCTGGATGGCCTGAATGCTGCTCTAGACTGCACTTCTGTGTTAGCCCATTGGATCATACATAAACGGAGCTGTTCCAGGTCTCACATTAATTTTGAGCAGCCTCAGCCCATATGAGGACCAAGGGATAAGTTAATAAGACTTTGCCTATCTGCAGGCAGGATATGAAGCAGCCAAACAGCCCCACCATTCCAGCCTCTAAACTGGAGCAGGGTCTGTATGCCTGGTACCTCATCCTAGGCAGGTGTTTATAGCCACAGTATGCATATAGTCATGGACAGACAGAAGACCTGAGTGAGCATAAAAAATACAAGTGCTCCTACTCCAGCCTGTCCCTAACTCTCTCCCCTCAGGTTGGGCCTATTGCGGAGAGGGCATGGAGACCAGTTCTTCTGTGCACAGACGATGTGGAGTCCCTCTGTGCGCCTGCTCAGCAGTCACCTTCCCCCAGTGTGGCCGAACCACATCAGCTTTCCATAGTCCCCTATGCTGCTATCTTTCCCCCACTCCGGGATGATACTTTTTCTGATGTAGTGTTGCCAGGAAAAATAAGTTAGGGGATACCCCAATGATCACAAAGTAAATACAAATTCTTCTGTTGTGCTCAGGGTTTGAAAGAATACCTATAGAATGCACAAGAAAAATTTGCATGAGTTTTGATCTTTTCTCCATTATTCATTTATTAATTCAGATTTATTTTGACAAGTGCTGACCCCAAAAGACTGCTTACAAAAATTGGGGAAGTGTTAATGAGTGACTCCCCTGGTACTACTTCAGTTCAAGTCCTTTCTTTGCCCTTTATCGCTTCATCTGCTCACCTAGCTGAGCTACATACAGAGTGGACTGGGTGACATGTAATGTCTGTGACATTCAAGAGGTCAGAGTAGGTGATCTAATGGTCTCTTCTGATCTTAAAATCTATGGGTATGTCTTTGCTTCAGAAAAAAGATGTGTTCTCAATTCAGGTTAGTTAACGGGTTAAAATAGCAGTGAAGGCACTGCAACTCAGCTTTTAATTCAGGTTATGAACTCCAGCCTGCTAACCCAAGTTAAAAGCCAATTAGACTTTAAAAGTTAAAAGCCAGCTGCTACATCTAATTAACTAACTTAGCTAACCTAAGGTAACAACGCAGCTTCTTTTACAGGTGAGACATACTTATGAATCTAGCGCTGGCCACCTGTTTTAGGCCATGTCTACATTACAGGCACTATAGAGGCATAGCTATGGTGTTGTGGCTATGCCACTGTAACCCCATAGTGTAGATGCATACTACAGCAATGGAAGGGGTTTTTCCATCTCTATAGGAACTCTGCCTCCCCAAATGCTGGTAACAAGGTTGACAGAAGCATTCTTCCATTAATCTAGCTGTGTCTATACTGAGGGATAGGTTGGCGTAGTTACGGCACTCAGGGGGTGTGAATTTTTCACAGCCCTGAGCACTGTAGCTATATCAACCTAAGTTTTAAATATATACCAGGACTTACACAATTGTTGGTGAAAGAAGCTTTGTCCTCGACTTTCCAGCTCACTTTATATCCCAATTAATATGGGCCTCATTCTCCTTTCACAAACACCAGTGTAATTTCATTGACTTCAAAGGGGTCACTGCGGATTAATGCTGGTCAGAGGAGAATCAGGATTTTCTCCCTTGCTATACCTCCCTTGCTGTACCTCCCAACTCTCCTGCTATTATTTAACTTTGTAATTGTATTAATTAACTTTGAAGAGCAGTTTGTTTTAGAGTTTGTATGAATTAAAGTTATATTGTATTCTAATTGAAGTACAAGGAACCGCTAGTAATAGTACTGTAAGTACCACACCAGGTAGTAAATACTTGCAGGATCGGGCCCTAATTTGTATTGCAGTCTGATAGGGAAATAGACATCTCCTGAATGTGGGGTTAATACATAGTACTAAAGAGCACTTCAAAGTTTAACCTTTATACATTTTTTTCTTTTATGAAAATGTTGATAGATTTTTTTTATTATTTTTACAAACTGGAAATGTTTGCAAAGACCCTTCCTCTCGGTTCTGGATAGGGACCTATTTGGAGTAGACAGAACATGTAGAATCCTGGGAAGAGGCTGATGAACAGAAAAGGAGAGTAGAGAAACTGTTCTTTTCAAAATCTGTTGGCTCATGGCTCAGGAGGATGATTTGGTAACTGCCCATCAAACAAAGGATTTAGGTCTTTTGAAGTATAACAGTCAGTTTAATTTTGAATCTTTCTGGAAACATCAGATTTAATATTAGCATAACAATTAGATAAATATGTTAAAAAAAAGTTCAGAACCTCCGTGAAATATAGACTACCACCTATCAAAGCAACTAAATTATTTTATTCCTGTAGGATCTCCATTTCACATTTCCTCTTCCTTACCTAACTAGAGTGTGTGAACATCACTCCAACAAGTTATATTTCAACCACCTGCCATGTGATCCGCAGGGCAGACACCCACACCCACGAGGAGTCTCATTTGTGTGTTGTGTCACAGATTTAGGATCTAGATTGTAAGTTTTCAGGACAACTGTTTTTTTTGTATCTGTCAAACAACACGAACATTTATAGCATTACATACATAAAGTAATAAGAATACGAATAATGTTAATCTTCTCTTGGACTTTACTAGTTGATAACAGCTCATTGTGGAGAAACATCTTCCCATCCTTCTGGCATGTGGATGGATGAAAATTCTCCATCTGAGTTGAACTTCGTTGTTTTGTATATTATAACAATTTTGCACTTCTTTAGCACCTACCATCCAAAGCTCTCAAAGCACTTTACAAACATGGATGAATTAAGACTCCCAACACCCTTGTAAGAAAGGTGTAATCCCTCTTTGTAGATAGAGAAGCTGAGGCACAGAGCGATTATGTAACATGCCCAAGGTCCTGCAGCAAATCTGTGACATGACTCCCAGGTCAGTGCTTCCTCTCCCTTATCTGCAAATGAAATGACTAGGGTGATACTTTTGGTGATGTACCATGCATAGGCAACTGGTACTCTTTTAGAGTCAGATTCAATGTCCATTGAAGTCAATGGAAAGACTCCCACTTTGTTTCAGTGAAAAGGTATTAAGAATTTATTTTATTAAAAGCCTTCTTCCAAATAATGACAAGCAGTTTTCCCCTCTTGTATAGAGGTCTCTCTCTTTTAATAGAAGGTTCAGCCACTCGACCAATCTCATTATCTGAATATTGCACTATGTTTAATTTGATAAGACATACTTTATGTGACAGTTTATGCATCAAACTACAATGGGTCCTTTAAAATAAATAGTGATTCACATAAAACTTGTGAATTTCTTTAATGTTTTTACTGTACATAGAAGGTGACAGCATTCTAAACTTTAAAGTCCTGGCCCTGCAAACATTTAAGCATGTGCTTAACTTTAATCACGTGATTAATCTTGGTGGTTCCAAAGGCACTATTCATGAGCTCAGAATTAAGCACATGCGTAAGTGTTGGCAGAATTAGGGCTGAATATATCACTCGATTTAACATCTAATTTTTCAAAATTCAAAAGCGATTTGACCAAAGAGCTTGAAAAATGTTTTTGGAACAGAAATTGTGCTGTATAAAACCAATGAAAAAAATGCATCAGAACCTAATACAGAATATTTTTGGAACTTTATTTTTTTATCATTTTAAACATTTATGTACAAATGGATATAGTGTATTCTTGGAAGCTCAGTTTTCCAGCAAACATACAATAAAGCATAAATCAAGGACATAATTAGATATTCTTATTGTTTATTTTTGTAGTATAGTAGTGCTCCCAGCCTGTAACTGAGATTTGGGTCTCATTGTGCTAAGCGCTATGCACACACTTAGTGAGAGACGGTTCCTGCCCCAGAGAACTTAGAGCATAACCAACTCTAGTATGGTAATACAGTACTCATTGTAGACCACATAACATAAAATATGTTCAGATCCATCAGCTAGGCCACATCATCAGACCCCATAGAAAAACCCCTGGGGGTGATTAAGGAAGGAAATCTCAGAGGGTCCTTTGCAGAGTTCTATTAAGTCATTCTGTTGTGGAGTTTCCTCTCCTCCCACAGAAGAGGTAAGGGGTTCAGCCCCAGAATCTGTAGGTCTCATTGAATTTACTAGAGACCAGATCTCTCCACACAAATGCCTCTGCACTACCCACAGCCAGGTCCCACCATACAGAAATCCTTCCTGTGTCTCCTCACTGCTTCCAGCCCACTATGGCTATCACACACCCCTTTGTCAGTAGAAATTTTGTAGATAGGGCTTTTTCTGAGGGCAACTATCTTTGATCTCCCTGAGGATTCCCTGCATGTAACCTGGGACGAATTATGTTCATAGCACATCTGTCCTCTCTCTCTGGCTGTGGTCTGACTATAATGACCATACTTGCAACTTCCTGTGCAGCTTCTTTTGCATGGAGCTAAAGTGAAGGAGCTTCCATGTGGTCCCAAGGTGCTAACATGGTGACATTAAGACAGCACTCTCCCACCCCCCATTCCATTCAGTCAAGGAGCGGTCCATGTATGCAGGGATCTCAGGGAAAATCTTTGAGGCACTTTTTCCAAGTTGAAGGCCTAATTATGTCTTATGTTTACTTTAGCATATTAAAAAGAGACATATTATATATGATCTATACACTCTGGAGACAATTCTCCAAGTGTAAATTCACACTATTACAATCAGAAAATTAAATTAAAACAAGTAAATCTGTTCACTCATTCTCCCTTGGTCTTTAGCACTCTCACAACATTCAACACCAAAAAAGTGTCTCTGACTATTTTGCTCACTAACTCAGTTCACACAAAAAGAACAAAGTCGGCCAAGTTCACAAGATTTAAAAGTGGTGGGACTTTATTTGAAATGGTTTAGTTTTGTTAATCACACCTGGTCTAAGACCCAGCATCCCCTGCTTTACCCCAAATTATTTTGAAGGCTGACTTGGGGACAGCTTTACAATTTTCAGAGCCCCAAGTGAGAACACAGATTAGATATGTGGAATTTTCACAGGATGTAAGTCATGGCAGAATTTGGATCTAAGTATTATTTTATGGGAAAGAGAAAGGCCATCAAGATGGATACTGCACAGAGCCACCGCTAGAGAAATAAAACAAAGTATTGGTGCAACTTCCCTGAGAACTAGGGTAGGAAGGAAATTCCATTGGAATCAAGTACAGTATGAGGAACCAGGGGCTAGAGGTGAAGGATTTTGCAAGGAATTCTTCAGAGTTAATCGCAGGAGTACTTGACTGCTGGGCCTCAAAAAGCCACTGTACCTAAGGTTGGATCTGGGAAGAGCTATTATAATAATAATATAGAATTAAACAAGTTTTTTATAATGAAAGCGTTGACATAATCTTAACTATAGAAGACTAACCTGCCATTCTAAGGGGGGGGACACATTTCCTAACAGTTTGATAGGTGAACTTCTGTAATTCTTTATTTGTTTTGCCCTAATCAACTGAAATAAAATGTAAAGACAGTTTCATTTGATATTTCAGTGCAATGGTGTAGCACAATGAAATGACAGTACAGAAATTGTTAAAATCACTTGATGCATCAATCATTATAAATCTGCTGGATATGTTTACTGCAAAGCAGGGTTGGTTTCTGAATGCAGGGTTGTGCTTTGGAAAGGAATATTTTAATTTTCTTAGACCAAATGACACTGTACATGCATGTTGATAATAATGCTTTTCACTTTTGTAGCAGCTGTCTCAAGGATCTCTATGTGCTATGTAAACAATAAACCTTACAATACATCTGGGACAGGGAACGGAGGCAGATGGAAGTGAAGTGATTTGCCCAATGCCACACAACACATCAATGGCAGAACAGGAAACAGCAAAGCCACAAGTCCTGACTCTCAATCCCCTGAAACATGTTAATATTATCATCAGCAGATGACACCATTGCAATATTTTTTTTCTCCAACTTTTCCTTCCCATATGCTTCTTTTTTACCACTTCTGGGACTGCTCCATCTTTGCAAGAGGCCAGTGGAGATTAATGTCAGCATATTAAGTGTCTGGTTGGGTCCTGAGCAGCTTTTTCATAGCGACGTGAGTGGCTTAGGTGAAGTTTGGAGTTCCTGATTTTTTAAAATTGTTTAGAGACCCTCTGATGCCTCATGGTAAGCTTCTATTCTATAGATATTTTCTGTATTGCTCTCCCTTCCCTCTTTTTATTACTACGACACTTTTACAAGAAAGCTGTTTGCTGATTACTGTAAGTTACAGTCCTCTGTAACTTACTTCTCCACAGGAGCAACTGTGTTTGATAAGCCAATCCTGGGAGGTGCTGAGTGCCTTCAACTCTTGTTGAAGTCAGAGGAAGTTCACAGTGCTCAGCACTTCTCAAGGGATGCTCAGCAGCTCACAGAATCAGGCCCTGTGTGAGGAATAGCAAGGTAACATAGATAAACTTCTAAACAGCAAGTGTCCCACTTTCATTCAAATGTCTATTGTTAATAAAAACCAAGTTATGTAAAATCAACAGAAAAAATATATTGTCAAGATTGTTTTTCAATAATTTTTTATAACATTTCCATGAGGTGTCTATAGCTTTTTAAATTACATTTGAATGAAGTAGGCACCACTTTTTTTTTATTTTTCCTTACATTTAATCTATTTAGCAGACACCATTTTAGTATTTATTCATAATATGCTCAGCATCATAAACCTTTCAGTTAAATATTTTTATTACAAAGCAAAGATTCTCTTCTGTACTAGAACTAAGCTTGTACTTATTTAAAAACATATGATCAGGGCAAACAAACACAACAATGTATCTTATTGTTATCTGTTTTCTTTCTTTGAGTCAATTCACATTCACTATAGACTCAAAATATTTGTGGGATGACCTCATTTTTATTTTTATTTTTATTTTCAGTTTTTGATCCTCTCTCATTTTTGCTGACAGGATGCTTGTCACTTGCATTTTGAAATGAACTCTGTGTACACACACACTTCTTGAAAAGATCAGTGCTATCATTTGAACACGACTTTTCCATAAATATGCACGTGGGAAGAAATGTAGGGAAGACTTCTTGTGTGAACTACCCACAGTCTCAGTCCAATCCTGATTACAGCATGTCGTCGGTTCTGGATCCTTCTTCAAAATACACTACCTATCTCATTTCTGTACATGACTCTGAATTCCAAAGAAGGATAATTTGACTGTAAGACTTTTTAATTCCCTAACTTACTTCAGCAGTTAGCAGCAGCTGGTTACTTCAGCTAGTTGATATGCCTTGCTGTCTTGTAAACACTCTCTCTAGTATTGTGCATTACTCATACTTTGAAAACCACTTTGACTTCTGTAACATAATTATGTTAATGTCAAATGAGTCACAGAGAAACAGCAAGCTCCTTGTATCAGAGCCTCACCTTCGTGCCAGTTTCTGAATACTGTCTACTCCTGCCGGCATGGGAGGGGTAAGACAAGAGGTTTAGGGGGAAAAATCCTTTCATTTAATTGAAGTCATGTGAAGTTATAATAATGACACACAAGGGAGAATGAGTGACAATCAAATTCAGATTCACTGGAACATAAAGTTACTATTAAGAGAAAAAGATCACCCGATCTTTCTTTATTAGAAAAAATAAAAAGTAATGAGGGAAGCTTGGCAGAGATCTGTTGAACATAAACAACTTTTGCCATTAATTATTTAGCTTATCTGCAATGATTGACTTATATAATTTGACATTTTAAAGATGATCAATTTTGAAATTTAATATGGTTAACATCTTATGAATTTTACTTCTTTGGGTATTTCTTATCTTTTAAATATCATTTGCATTTGTTAAACTATTTTAGCTCATTTTTTGGGCCATCAATTGCCAAGAGCTAGGAAGTCCTTGAAAAGTTAACAGTTACTGCACCAACTTCTGTTCTAACTTGCTTACAATCCCATTAACAGGTGTCAGAACAGGACTTGGTCCAGTATTAAAAAAGAAAGGATTCTAAATTTGTGAAACACTGGACATCTCAACACTAAACTGTGGAATTTCTTCTGTAGCATACAATAGGCAGTTACTAATTCTTTTGTATTTGTCTAACCAGGATTTTATAAATAAAAACATAAATTAATATACAAATTTACCAGACCTATGATTATGAACAAAATTTATCATCTGAGTATAAATGAATGCACTTTTTTCAGATAAAACATGTTTTACTGTTAGAACATAGGTGCTTTTCATTGTTTCAGCAGAACACACTGTATTAAAATAAATCAAAATAAAACAGCTACTGAGCTAAAAAACTAGACAACAGATAACAGCTGAAATGACAGCACTAGTAAAATACTTTAAGCACTAGTAAAAGCAATTCACACAATTTGTATAAGATTGTTTGACTGTAAATATATATTAAATATGTATATTAATATATACAGCCCTAGTTGACAAAATTATGAGACAAGACTTACATTTCTCTGTATTCAAATCCTTAAGAAACTCTGTGTCCCTTTCAGAATATTTTCCCTTCACATCTTGACTTCTCAGATCATCTCTTTCAAATCTTTCTGCTCACTTATCCTAGAAACTGTTAATAAACTAAATCTTACTTGCCCTTCTGGAACCAACTGTTGTTACTAAATTAAATGGAAATATGAAGTCATGTCATAGGTGACTAATTGCATCCTAGATTTATCTACTAGCCATGATCTAAATATGAAGCCACAGCATCATCTCGACCTTAAAGTGAGTGAGGGGCTTTATTTCACAACACATCCCTCAATCAAAGATAGCCTACTATGGACAATACCTGTAGGTTGAAACCAGCAGAGCTCTCTGAGTTATAATTATTTTTGTTTGATTTATTACAGCCTTTGACACAGTAGAATTAATTTATTATTTCCTGGATGGAACCTTTTTTGGAATATTCGGTATTTCTGTTTTTCAACTAAAGAACATTTATGAAATGCATTTTAATAGACTAATTCACAAAAGAAAAAGTATATATTTTGTTAATGATGTATTTAGAATTTTAAAATAGTCCTTACAAAGATGCCCATACACAAATATCCATAAAGGGATGCTACCTAGATTGAGAGCTCTTAGGGCTGGGAATGTCTCTAATCTACATGTACAGCACATAGCAGAATAGACCTCTGATTCCTGACTGAGGCTTCTAGGAGCTGCTCTAAATAAATAAATGGTTATTAATAATAATAATAATAATAATGATGATGATGATAATAATACACTATTTAAACCCATCTTGTTTTTGTCGGTTACACACAGAGTTCGGTGCAAGAGGGGAAGAGAGTCTTATATACAATTCAGTGTGTTAAGTTTAGACTCCCAAATAGAGTGATTACAAATAAAACTGGACAAATACATCTCTGATATCATCCCAGTTCATCCATGGAATGAAATTTGGGATGAAGATGGTCCATGTTTATTAATGTAAAACTTAATTTACCCTGGATTCCTCTATTTTATTGATTTTTTTCATGTGTCTATGCTCATAGCACCTGAATACATGACCTACGTTAAAAAGCAAGATGTAAAATCAAACTGCCCACAAAAGGCAGCTGTAATCCAAAACTCCCTCTTGACCAATTCTCATTTACTTCCCCCAGCACAAAGCACATACCCAGTAACTCCACTTTCTGCTGTCTTTCCCCTCTCACAGTCATCCAAACCCTTGTTTATCTGAATGTTTATTGTGTTCCCAGAATTGTTTTTTTTATAAACAGGATTGTATTAAAACCACCAGAACAGCTGTAAAGCAGTCACAGTTCCTACATAATATTATTAAGCCATATCAGCCCTCAGCCTCTGACCCCACCTCATGTATTATCTAATTGGTCACAACAAATTCATGATGCCCCCATCAGTGAAACATATAAATAAAATCATATCATGTGACAGGGAATGTATGTATTTGAACAAAAAATAGTGTTATCTGTTTGTCTTTTGATCTAGCTGTCACCTGTGTCTGTCTATCATTGGTCTATCTGTCATTCTCAATCAATCATCTGTCTATCCCTTTCTTTCCATCTAGCTAGGCCTCATTCACTATGTCTGTCCCTCTCTGTCTGCATGTCTATTTCTCAGTCTGTCTCTATGTTTCACTCTCTCTCATTACCCTAATCCCCGTGAGGGACTTTGGAAACAGGAGAGGTCAGAGGTGAGGGAGCTGAGGAGAAATATGGTTGAACAGACCTTGAGGTCATGTACAGATAGGAACCTTGGGATAGCTACAGGGGAGGACTGTGAGGAGGGAGAGCTGAAGAGTATGGGGGAATCTTGGACTGATGAGGGAACAGGTACCAACTAGAGGGACCTTGGGGAGAAAGAAGAGAGCCCAGGAGAGGGATACAAATACTTAGGGGACAATTGGAGAGAAAACTGAGGGGAGGAGGCAGAGACTTGGGAGGGCACTTAGGAAGAGGGGATCTGGAAGTAGCAGAAAGAAGATGGGTAAAGTCAAGGGAGCTGAAGGAATGGAAGAGAGATGTAGGAAAGGCAGAGAAAAGAGAGATGGGTGACCTTGAATGGGAGAGAGGGGGCATAGTGAGTGTAACTTTTTAAGATTTCTGGGAGACAGATGGATATTGGAAAAGATGGTGAAGAACAGGGAGACACTGGAGAAGCAAACAGAAGGGGGTTGATTTCAGAAAAGACAGACTTGGGTCCATTAGGGAATGAAGGGGGACAAAATGGGAAAATGTGGGGTTGTTTGGGAGGGAAACAAGAGAGTGTAGGGTTTGGAAAGGTGGGATATTTAGGGCACTAGCCCAGGACTTGGGATGCCGTGGCTCATTTCCTGCTTCTGCCAGTTTCTGTAACCTTAGTCAAGTCACTTAGCCTGCTTGTGCCTCAGTTCCCCATCTGTAAAATGATAATAGCACTCCCCTACCTCACAGGGTGTTGTGAGGATGAATACATTAAGACAGTGAGGCCCTCAGATACTATGGTGATAGTGGCTGAATAAGTACCTTAGCTAGAATAGGGAGGCAGTGGTGGCGGAGGAGACGTGTTACTGGGACCCATAGTAAGCAAGACCCCACTGTGAGGGAGGACGTTTGTCTCTCCCCCACTCTGTAGGCAAACCGAGGATTCAGGCGCAGCACCGTGTAACTACATCAGTGTTTCACCCCGACTCTGGCCGCCTCCCCATCTTCTGGCACAAGTTCTAGTGTGGGGCTATGACTGAAGGATTATAACACACCAACCTACCCGCCCTGGGGCCAGTAAATGTGGTTCTCACTGTACAGGGGAAACTGAGGCACGGAGCGGCAAAGCGAGCTGCCCGTGTGGCACTGAGATTAGAAGCTGCGTCCCCGTGCCTCCCAGTCACCCCTGCTCTAACCACCGCACCACGCTGCCTCCAGCCTGGACCAAGGAGAGAGGGAAGAAAACGGGTCAATGCCCCTTTAAGGAATCGAAACCCCAGTGAACATTCCAGTTGACATGTCATCGTTCCTGGAAACGGATGGCGTCATCGCGTCCCTTCCGCCCTTGACGGGTGGCGGCTGACTGAGCAGCGCGGACCTGAAACAAAGGAGTAAAAATAGCACCGGCAGGGCGGGGGGGGACTGGGGCACGCCGCGGCCGTTCGGCTACGAGCCACGCCGGAGTACGGTGGCCGGCGAGGGCTGTTAGGCTCCAGTCTTCGCGCGGGGGGAGGGGGGGAGAGAGAGGAATGACTCACGGGGGTAACCGCCCTCCCCCTTAACTCACCATCCGGCACGAACGGCTGTGCATATGCGCAGTAGACCGAGCTATTTATAGCCGTCTCTTGCGGGATGATGTAACGCGGGGAGCCGCTGAGCGGGGCTGTGCGTGCTGCGTCACCGGCTCGCTGCCTCGAGCTGTTTACAGCAGGACTGTCGGTTACCTAGCAACGCAGACTGACACACTGAGGAGTATGGCGGGAAGAAGAGCATCGTCCGGGGCCCTCCTCACCGCAGGAGCATCGACACGGGCCCCAGCCCGCGGGGTCAGCGCTGCCGCCCCTCCCCCCAGGACTGCAAGGCCCCCAGTTCCGAGCACATCCACACGGCCATGCAGGCAGGGGTCCGCCTCCCATCCCGAGAGCACAGACATACGGGGGGGGGGGGGGGGGGGACACACCCCCCCCCCCCCACCCCCACCCCCCCCCCCCCCCCCCCGAGATAGAGTTGCCAACCTTCCATGATTGTCCTGGAGTCTCCAAGAATTAAAGATAAATTTTAATTAGCTATTATGCCATGGGATGAAACCTCCAGGAATAACTCCAGCCAAATCTGGCAACCCTACAAGAGCACTGATATTCTCGCTACCCTGAGAGCACCAACATGGGCCCCCTCACCCCAAGAGCTCTGACACTGACACCCCCCCCAGCACCAACATGGGCCCCTTCACCCCAAGAGCTCTAACACTAACCCTCCCAGCACCAACATGGGCCCCTTCACCCCAAGAGCTCTAACACTAACCCTCCCAGGACCAACATGGGCCCCTTCACCCCAGGAATACTGAAATGGGTCCCCCACCTTAAGAACATGGACATGGGACCCCCTCCCGCGAGCACTGACATGGGCTCCCCACAGCCCTAGAGCTCCAACATCCTCCCCACCCCAAAAGCACCAATGTGAGCCCCAACCCACCCCAAGAGCACTGACTCAGGGCTGCCCCTCCCTAAGCACACTGACTGGAGGCCCCACTGCAGATGCTGGTACAGGATCCCCTGCTCCACTCCAGACTTCTGACAAAGATGGTGTCCAACTTCAAGGGCATCAACACAGTAGCCCCTTGGCCTCCTGCCAGGCACAGACAAGCATTCATCTGGGCTCCCCAGTGTCCACGTACAGCTAGTGTAGTTTGGGTGCTAGGATTTTAGTCCCTGTGACATCTCAGGCTTGGAGGCAGATGCACAAAATGCCAATAGCCTCCATACCACCAACCACACTAGATTGCCCACCATTGCTACTAAGAGGATGCTAGACCAGTAGTGGCACACTGGGAAATTTAAGGGGGAAAAAATCTAGTGTAGACAAGGCCTGTTTCTGTTTACTTGGCTCCACAGCTTTGTCTAGATGTCCATCAGCCCCAAATCATCACCCATAAATCACTATGATCCACAGTGCTCTTTAGTGTTTGACAAAGAGCCTCCCAAATGACAGAAACAACATAAAACTTCTGATGAGGCCTGAAATGCTGGGGTTATCTTTTTAATCTCTACAGACTTCTTAATCAGTGCAGGCTGAATAGAGACTGAGACAGCCCCAGGTTTCTGTTGGATGGAGGTAAATGAGTGACGTAGCTTGTAACAATGAGAAGTTCTGTATGTTCAAACCTGTTTTGCTACTTAAAAACTAGATCGGGGATAATATTCTGGGGCTAGACAGATCTCACTGAAGTGTTATGAATTTGTAAAATAGTATTTTCCAAGCATTTTGAAAGGACAGAGATTCACCTTGCAAGCTTAGAAAATGGTATTGTTGAAATCTTTTTTTTTCTTTCAGTTTGATTGGTTTTCTTTCTTTTTTTAAAAAGGACGTCTTTTTCTGGTGGGTATCTGAGAAGGTGTTAAATTCTGTTTGTGGCCTTGTCTATGAGTTATCCGGATCAACTTTACTTGATTAAATTTAGAATTTTACCGCAGGAGGGGGAGGCTTCTGCTTTAAATGCCATCACTTTTTATTTGGCTTCCAGCATCTTCAAAGGAGTCTACAAAATTGCTTATCCTAATTTTTGTGGGATTTTATTTGAAAGAATGAAATTCTGTTATGATAAAAGGAAAAGAAACCCCACAACCAAGTTCCTTTTATTTCAGCCACAATTTCTGGGTTCTTTATGGACAAAGCAGCAATGAGCACTAGAGTATTTGCCATTCAAGGTAGAATGAAAAAGTCATGCCATTTTTTGGTTGGGGGATCATTTATCAAGAGTGACTCTCATTTCATTGTGCCTAGTTTGTTTCTGTCTCATATAGATAGGACTTCTAACTCAAGGATCTCAAGGAGTTATTTCTCTCTCAACACCTCTGTCAAGTAGATAAGCATTAGCCTACCCAATGAACAGATTTGAAAACGGAGGCACGTAAGAGGTTCAGTCACTTGCCTATGGTTCTCCGGGGAGCAAAGCTGGTAATCGAATCCAGGAATTCTGGCCTCACTATTTTCTGTTCTAACCCTTAGACCTATTGCCTCCTTGTTTATATTACTCTACCTTATTTGGTTGGTTTAGTGACAGCACAGTCATGCTTGGAATCACAGGCTAGAAGGAGTCTCTGGAGTAGGTTGGGAGAGAGTAATCTTTCTGTTCGGTTCAAAGAGAAGTGTTTTCAGGCTCCACAGGATCTCTTGTTTTCGAGCATAAGAAGTAAAGACAACTGTGTTTCTCATCTCCTACGTTTCCTTTAATTATAAGTCTGAAGGTAGGGATAGGAGTGGTTATTGTTTCCAAGTGTAATATTCCTGAATTAGTTCAGTCTGGAGGAGCTGCTATTTTGTTGGCACATTATAATTGCTGCTTTCCTGCCCCCGGCTACTTGGCCAGGAGAGAGATTTCGGTATGTGGCACTTCTGATTTGTGTTTGATCTGCTTATATGGGAGCTTTTTTAAAAGGTAAATTAAAGCTTTGTCTCTGGTAAGAGAATTTTTTTCTTTCTGGCTCCTATTTCTCCCTTTCATGATCAGAACTAGGAGTTCCACTTGCTCAAATATCAGGAGCCAGAGTTGAACATTAAGCTGGTTCTGACAATTCAGCTTTTTCATTCCAGACAAAATATGACCACCTGGAATACCATTATCCCATTAGATCATTAGGTTATGCAAGGTGAGGGACAGCAGTCATTGTGGAAACTTAGAAGTTAAGTAAATACCAGTTAGTTTTCATCCCACTATACTTGAATCACTTGAGCAGAGACAAGACTCATGGAAAGGCACGACAGCAGTTTTTGTAAATGTAGGGACAATCTGGATGTTAAAGATGTATGAGAAAGTTACTCTAATATAGGGTTTACATGTCCTTTACTGCATACAGTTTATCATAAAACCTGAGCACTTCTTATTCAAATATAGACTCAAGAGCCAATACCCAACAGTTTACTCTTCATGGAAAGATTTAGTGGTCTCCTCCATCTTTTGTGCATCACCAAAGCCTTAGACATCATGACTTCATGGACAAAGATTAAGCAATTATTTAATTCAATAGGTTGTGGCAAGGTGATGATACTTCTGCCTTCAGCAATTATAGGCAAAAGCCTTGGGCTTTATTTCTTCTAAGAGAAAAGAGGATGGTCTAGTCGTGGTTAGGGTACAAGCCTGGGACTTAGGAGACCTGGGTTCAATTTCTTATTCTGCCACAGACTTCCTTGGATAAGTCATTTATTCTTTCTGTGCCTCAGTTACCCATCTATAAAGAGGGAGATGATAGTGCTTCCCTACCACAGGTGTTATGAGGGTAAACACATTAAAGATTCTGAGGTAGTCAGTTACTAGTGTTATGAGAGCCATATAAATAGTTAAAACAAATAAAAGGGGTGTCAGATGAGAAAGGGTTTGGGTGTTTCATTTTACTTTTACTCCTCATGGAATGTTTTTTTCTGTTTCCTGTGGAACTAAGATCTCCATATTGTAGGGCTATAAGGAATTAACCAAAACATGACTTTTCATAGAATCAACTTCTAGTGCATTAGCCTCACAAATCAATTTGTTCAATTTGCATAGTCTTACAGTCTTGTTTCTCTAATTGGCAATGGAGAATTGTATTTTGAAGGTATGTAACTGGTCAAAAGAAAACCCTTTAAAGCTTTTATTTTTAAATGTCAACCAGATTTCAGAGTGCTTCACTTTTACAGACTTTGTCATAGGTGCCTGTAAATTAAAGTTTATTATTAATAGTCATAGTTCTGGGATTAGCTTTAAACTAGTATATTATAGAAATCAGAGATGGAAAGACCTATTACATCATCCTGTCCACGCACTGGGGTCAGTCCAGGATTGATACCTATACAGTATGGTATACTTTTTAGTGCTTTGTCTAGTCATGTCTTAAATGTTTTAAATGAGGGATGTCCCTCAC